>PVIW01003471.1:16859-166635 GCA_004026585.1 Noctilio leporinus | reverse complement strand
CTCCCCTCTGTCCCCCTCCCCACCCACCCATTCCCCTCAAAGTCAATCCCACCTGTTGTCCATGTCCATGGTTCCTTTATACTAGGTTCTTGTCTAAGCTGCTCCCCTTTCTTGCCTCTGCCTCCCCCCTCCCCCCAACCCCTTTCCCCCTGACCACTGAAGGCCTATTCCTTGTATTCATATACTTGGTTCTGTTTTGATTGTTGTTAGTTTTGCTCATTATTGTCCTGTAATGGGTGAGATCATATGATATTTGTCCTTCACTGACTTATTTCACTAAGCATAATACTCTCCAGTTCCATCCATGTTGCTGCAAAGGGTACAAGTTACTTCTTTCTTTCTGCTATATAGAATTCCATTGCGTAAATGTACCAAAGTTTTTTGATCCAATCATCCACTGATGGGCACTTAGGCTGTTTCCAGCACTTGGCTATTGTAAATAGTGCCGCTATGAACATAGGTGTGCATAGGTTCTTATGAATTGGTGTTTCAGGATTCTTTGGGTATAGTCCAAGTAGTGGAATCACTGGATCAAAAGGCAGTTCCATTTTTAGTTTTTGAAGGAAACCCCATACTGTTTTCCACAGTGGCTGCACCAGCCTACATTCCCACCAACAGTGTATGAGGGTTCCCTGAAAATATGGAACGCTTCACGAATTTGCGTGTCATCCTTGCGCAGGGGCCATGCTAATCTTCTCTGTATAGCTCCAATTTTAGTATATGTGCTGCCAAAGCGAGCACCAGTATCATATCTTTATATTGAGTTAGTGGTGCCTTAGGCCTTCAAAATCCATACTTCAATACTATGAAATTATTGTGTTGCACTCAACAAGAAACTTCAAATATTTTTAAAAATGACACAGAACTATTGTTCCACTTCATAACTCACATGCGCTCTCCTCCCTTAACCTTAGCTTAGAGCTAAATGTAAGTTGCTTGAAATCTAAGACTAATTCAATACCGATCTTTAGCTATCAAGTGTCCTACCATCTTCTATTTTTTTATGTTTTGTTCAGGTCATCGTAAATAATAGTAAAATTTAATTAGGAAGGTGGGGTTTTTTTGTTTGCTTGTTTTTAAAGATTTTATTATTTACAGAGAGAAGGGCAGGGAGAGAGGAAGAAAGGGAAAGCAGCATCAATGTATGGTTGCCTTTCACCTGCCTCCAGCTAAGGACCTGGCTGGAGACCTGGTTTGCAACCTGGTTATGTGCCTGGCTGGGAATAGCGACCTTTGGGTTCGCAGGCCAGCGCCAATCCATGGAGCCACACTCTAGCCAGTGTGGCTCAGTTGGTTGGAGCGTTGTCCTATAAACCAGAAGGTTGCAAGTTTGCTTCCCCATCAGGGAGCAGAAGGCAACAGATCGACACATGGCTGTTTCTTTTCCCCTCTCCCCACCTCTCTTCCCCTCTCCTTGAAATCAGTAAGACTGTCCTTCAGTGAGGACTTTTAAAACAATTTTTTTTTTTTTGAAAACCACAAGATTTCCTCCAACTATCTGCCCTCCCATGTGAACAGGCTTCAGTGGAATGGTTCGGAATCCTGACAGAGCACCATAATCATCTGCAGCCTTCTTTAAAAACTGGTGCCCAGGCCCCTCCAGAAGGTCTGGCCCAAGTTTAAATGTTGTTAATGATGGTTTTTAAAGAGCCATCAGGTTTAAGAAGCACAGCCTGAGAAATCTTTCTTACCTTGAAATAAAAAATACTACACTTCAAAGATTTATAATATATTAAAACCTATATACTGCATCTATAATCAGTCGTTTAATTAAAAAACTCATTAACCAACAATTTAAATCATCACTGTACTGGATGTGTCCTTGAAAAAATAATTGCATGATTGCTGTCAAATTCCCACCCAGGATCAGTTCTCATGTGGGAGATTTTCTTTCATGGCTGTTGTTATTCTATTGCAGTTGCCCCAATTTTATTTTCAAAAATAAACTGTCAGGTGTAAAAACTTTTGCACATCAAAAGTAGTAACACAACACATGTTCTAATCACCTTTAATTTTCAGTATCTATCCAAACTGTCCCCCACCTGCATGTTGCCATCTTAAAACTCACTTTTCTTGATGAGTCTACAAAACAAATCCCTCCGGTTTTATGATTTTTTGTGTGTGAGGTACCCCAGATTTAGGATGCCTCACCCCTAGGAACGACCCACCTCCAGGGCCAATGGAAGAGCTTTCTGCTGGGCCTGCAAAAACAGTGATGGGAATGAAAATGCCCTTGATTACTGTCAAATGACCTAGCCTTTCAGAGCACAAATTTAAATCCCAATGGTGATTTCAAGTCTATATTCAGCTGTTCAGTCCTTTTGGACTCAAACAGCAGACACACATAATATATCTCAAAGCTGACAGTTTGAGATTTGCTTACTACCTCTGGCACTTCCCTACTCTTAAAAAAAGAAAAAAAAAATCACTGGCACACTGCATTCTGACACAAAACATAAAATTAAGTATAACATACAGAATAAGGCAGAAGGGAGGCTCTGAAAGACTTTTGCTTAACTAAATGCCCTATTTTCCATGTAAATATATCAGGTTACATTGCCTTTATTTATTCTATATTTTTAAAAATCCCTGTTTATCTCTTGCACAAAAAATTATATTACTAAGAGGCTAAATTTCAACTAGCCTGAAATGAACTTTATTGTTGTTTCTACTGCAACAAGTCCACTGCCCTGCTATCCTAAAATTCTGTAATTAACTAATGTCATTCTTTTGTAATTCCAGTTGTTTTTCAGGTTCCCCACCAGTCTTTACCCCTTATACAGAAATGCACAAAATTGCAATCACAGTGTATCACCGTTTGACTTCAACAGTAATAAAGGGGATTAAGAAAGGGAAACGGAAAATCATTGAAGAATAATTACATACAACAGTCAATTTCACACTAAAACAATGTCCCCCCAAAATTGATATCACAGTGTGGTATCAAATGTAATCATTACTCTTAAAAATTGTAAGAAATTCTGAGACAATGTGTGCCTACAATTAAACAAGATTTCACTAGCTTTCTCTTAAGTATCTGGTTTCTATTCCCAAGAAGAATGAACCAAATAAGATAATTCATGGATTTCAGTTAATCAGACTAACATATGAGGTCTGCCTGAAAAAAGTCAAGCCATTGTTAATATAACAAAGACCGTTTTCTTGACATCCACATGACCTGGCAGCCAAGGAGGGTAGACTGGAATGTGTGAACAATGACGACTTCGCTGTACTAGTCAGTGGGTGTGCTGGACACCATTGAGTGAGCATGTGTACTGTGTGGCCATCCCATTCAAAATGACTGGATGACTAGAGCAACAAATCTGCATCACATTTTGTATTAAGCTTGCTTATTTCTTAGTGGAAACGACTCAAGATGATTGAGAAGGCCGTCGCTATGGGCAACTGGCGATTGGCAGCTTCATCACGACATGCCTGCTCATGCATCATGACTTATGCGGAGTTTTTCGAAACATCAAATCCCCCAGGTGACTCAGGGCCCCTTCAGCCCAGATTTGGCTCCCTGGGACTTCTGGTTTTCCCCAAAACTAAAATCACCTTTAAAAGGGAAGAGATTTCAGAACCTTGCTGAGATTCAGGAAAATACAATGGAGCAGCTGATGGCAACCGGGAGAACTGTGTGAGGTCCCCAGGTGTCTACTTTGAAGGGGACTGAGGTATCATTGTCCTCTGGACAATGTTTCTTGTACCTTGCTTGAATCTTCTTCAGGAAATCTCTCTCTTTCGTGCTACATGGCTGGATACCTTCTGCACAGCCTTCATATATTACCACTCACTATAAATAATTCTGCTTCTTTTTAACTGTTCTTTTTCCTTTTTAAAGGCAGGCAATTAACAAACTCACATTTTAGCCCACACCTCCTCCGTGGAGATAAAAGTGATGATGCAGTGAACAGGGAGGAAGCCTGAGTTCCTCCACCTTCTACCCAGGATAAACCTCCATCAACCAGAAAATCCTGCAGCCATCTCACCAAACAAAGGGTAGGAGGCTCCCAAAGCCACCGATAATTATCATACTCCCTTTGCGCAACATCATGACAATTTACTTAATCACTGGGATTTTGTAACTTCAATCATGAAAATTAAGAATAATTTCTCGCTTGGAAAACATGATCAAGCATTTTAATGCCTGTTCCACTTCAGGTGAGCCCTACTGTCATTTATCCCAATTTCCTTATTTTTCTATAAACTGAGTGTGCTGGCCTAGCATAATCCCTGGATATGCCAATGTCTTCAACTAAGATGGGATCCAGGTTGACATTTGAGCTGAACTCACCTGGGGAATAATGAATTCCAAACAAAATACAGTAAATGCACGGATGAAAATCTAACCAATTTCTGTGTTACACTTTTTTATTTTTAAAAAGATTTTATTTATTATTTTTAGAGAGAGGGGAAGGGAGAGAGGCAGAGAGGGAGAGAGACATCAATGTATGGTTGCCTTTCACCTGTCTCCAGCTACGGACTTGGCTGGAGACCTGGCTTGCAACCAGGTTATATGCCCTGGCTGGGATTCGAACCAGCGACTTTTGGGTCTGCAGGCCAGCACCTTATCCACTGTGCCACCAGCCATGGCCTGTGTTACACTTTTATAAACCCGTGATGTGTTAGCAGTGCTTCCTCAGCTTGGACGGTGCACTGGAGTCAAGGACCAAGCAGATGGGTAGAGTGTGGTGGTGGACAGCATGGTTCAGGTCCTGGGGACAAGGTGGGGTCCCGAAACCAGAAGCTGTGCCTGGAGTACAGAAATGATGATGACATTTGCTCAGGCTCAACAGCCACACTGGAAGTGGTTTACTCACTGTCAAAGGGCTCACACATCTTGAGGTATCTCACAAAGGTATACAATTTGCTACAGAGAAACCAATCGTCCATATGGGCCAAATCACAGAAAATGAAAATGACGGCAAACATTCCTAACATCAGAAAGGAAAATCAAAAAGCATTTTTGAGTAGGGAAGTCAGTTACCATTAATTATGCTTATAATTATAAATGTGTGTATAAATTACAATGATAAAAGTGTCCAAATGTATGGAAGAGCACAGGTTTGCCCTCCTGGGCCGTAAGTTGGAAATGAGATACAGAGGGCCACCACTTGGCCATTCCAGAGCTCAGGTTGGCTCCGGGCCACTCTGGCTGTTCTTCAAAGTGAGTATCATTTAAGCTTACTACCTAGAGATTGTGGAATTTCTTCCTGAGACACAGCATGGGGCTGAGTGTAGGGACTGAAGCAGGAGCTGAAGGGCCATACCACAGTGTTTTAAAACAAAGCTTCTCTACATGACTGTTAACTCCCCCACCTTCTTTCCTCTTCTCTTAAATACAGGCAATAGCATCTTTCTCATCAGGTTTTTGTGAGGATTAGAAATATTAACATAGGCAATCTGGTTTCTACCAGCATGTCCGATACTCAAATGCATTCTGAAAGCATTACTGTAACCGCTGATCCTATTTTTGCACTGATGCATTTTTGTTTCCTTAATATTAATTCCTGTATCTTTTTGACAAGTACCTTCACAGTATCTGTGGCCAATATTTGTAAAGGCTACACGATACTCTACCTTATTATCTCGTGGTTGACTAAACAGAGTCAACTGCTAGATAGCTGTTGTATTACATTCATGTTCTACACTATTATAAAGATGTTTAATTTTTATTTCCTTAGAATGTAGGTGCAGAAGTGAAATTACAATGTCAAAGAATGATTACCTTTACAGTTTTTTGCTTTATGTACTTCTTAGATATCCATGTTTCCTAAATGAAGGCTGGGGTATAGTATATGATTGCAGTAGAATCCTACTTGTTTGGAGAGTTTGCTAGTTGAATCTCCATTATTTTAATTCTATCTTGCAACTAAATATGCTTTTTCTTTCAGAGAGATTAGATTAAAACCATTCCAACAATAGCCATAGCTTAGTGTTTTAAATTTTCTTTAACAAATATAAGTTGTGCAGAGTGCATTTGCATGTATATCATTTTCCACAAAATACAAAATTTAAAGTGAAAGGGAAAGTCTGTACTGCTCCAACCTCAATAGTCCTCGTTAAAACCCAATGAATCCCAAAGTCATTCTTAACAGTTAATTTTCATTTATATCCTACAAAAAAAGTTAAACGTTACAAGCATAAATATGGTATGGCCCTAGCCAGGTAGCTCAGCTGGTTAAAGCATCATCCTGAGACCCCAAGTTGGTGGGTTCAATCCCCAACGGGACACCTACAAGAATCAATCAATGAATGCATAAATAAGTGGACAACAAATCAGTGTTTCTCTCAAATCTATCAATAAAAATTTTAAGTACAAACATTTATATCTCTATTAGCATACAAACTGCTCAAAACTTGGTTTTTTCCCCCTGTAACAAATCTTGTACTTCAGTACATACAGATCTACTGCAACATATATCCTATCATTTTCTTCTGTTCCATCACTTACGTTAAGTATCTCATTATTGAAATACTTCAGCAATTACCTGTTTTTGCTATTTTTGTGTGGGTATAAATACAAAACTTCAATAACCATCTTTTTACAACATTATAAAACTATATGAGCCCTGGCTGGTGGCACAGTGGATAAGGCGCCAGCCTATGGAACCAAAGGTTGCTGGTTGGATTCCCAGCCAGAGCACATAATGAGGTTGCAAGCCAGTCTCCAGACAGCTCTGTAGCTGGAGGCAGGTGAAAGGCAACCATACATTGATGTCTCTCTCTCCCTCTCTCTCTAAAAATAATAAAACCTTTAAAAAAATTTTTAAAAACTATAGGAAAGTACAACTACCCATTCATACTGCTGTACTGTAGACAAAATTGCAATTAGAAAATTGCTCAAAAGGGATGATCATTTTATATTTGACTATTTTCACCAGTTTACATTCCCACTAGCAGTAAGAGAGAGTGACTATTTCCCTATGCCCTCACTAACAGGAGGCATTACCACATCCTGCCAATCTGATAAGGAAATAAGGTATCACACTCGAGCTGGCATTTTTTAAAGTGGCTATTTGCATCTCTTTTAGTGTGAGCTGACTTTCACTATTCCCATCTTTTATCCACGTTTTCTACTAGCTTGGCTCATCATTTTCTTATTGGGAGTCCAATATTTTAAAATCCTATGTATTCACAGTCACTCAGTAAAATTTCTCAGTACAAAAATTATTCTGAAAACTATGGTTTCCTTGTGCTATTTGAGTTACTCGTTAAGAATTCTTTTACTTACTCTTGTCCAAGCCCAACAACATGACTACACACAGAGTTGTTTTGACATGCATAGATCTATTGTCAAGACCAACAGAAATGCAACCAAGTGGCACTCTAGTGTGGAAGGAACTGACAGGAAGTGGCATTATGTAGATGAAGGGCCCAGGGGCCAGGGACCATCAATTCTGCTTTTAGCTCTGCTACAGGAGGCTGAACAGCATGTGGGTGTTACCTAAGCCTCACACTAGCCCCTCGATCAATAAAATGAAAAATTTGGACAGAATAAGTAGTCCCTAAGGCTGTTTGTTTCCAGGTATAAATCCCAGGAGTCTGAGGGGGCTCAAGATTTTTCTTAGGATCATGAAACATAAGTAGGACAGAACGTGCATTTTTTAAAAAGATTTTATTTATTTATTTTTAGAGTGGGGAAGGGAGAGAGAAAGAGAAAAACATCAAATCATGGTTGCCTCTCAGGTGCTCCCCAACTGGAGACCTGACCCACAACCCAGGCATATGCCCTGACTAGGAATCAAACCAGCGACCCTTTGGTTGGCAAGCCAGTGCTCAATCCACTGAGCCACACTAGCCAAGGCAACTGTGGATCGTTTTGAAGTAAAAAAAAAAAAAAAAAAAAAAGAAGAAGAAGAAGAAGAAGAATAGAAATAAATTTTAAAAAGTATGTTTTAAAAAATAAAACTAACTCGTAATATAACAAGATTATTGTCATGGTAATATCCAGTTTCTTAGACATTTTGATTTTTGCAAGTCCTTAGACATTTGCTATTATAACTTACATGCATACTCAATATATTCAAGGCAGTAACTTTACTAGATTCCATGGAATTTTCTGGTTCACTGTATGAGTAGTGTAGCAAAAATAAAAAATAAACCTACCTAAGAGCCCACTGCTATTAAAAGCTTCTTGTTGCTGGAATAATGCTTACTTGCATTCAAGTTATTTTAATTTTTCAGCTCTTGGTTTAAAAGGGCTATATTTACAAATCAAGTAAGACTTGTATTTGAGTTTATATGTTCCTGCCCATGAAATCAACTGTGATTTGTGATTGAATTTTCATGTTTCACTCATGAAATTATTAAAAACACATCACCTTTCTTTCATTTAAAGAAGTATTTCAGGGCCACAATACCCACGCTTATTCATTTTATAGTTTGAAAAGCTGTGTTTAAGGAAAAATTGTCTCAAACACAAATTTTATGTAGGTGGAAAAAATCATTGCCTAGCAACAGCAGCTTTCAGTTGCTGAGAACTGAAAGGTGAAAAATTCACATTTCCAACACTTCCCTTAATTATTTGACTTTTGATGGCTGCAGGCACAGCGTGGTAGGTAGCTCTTGACCTTTCAGTATGAACTGGGGACCCAATGAGCCTTGGCCAGACTCAAAAAGATATGGTGCCTTCTTCAATGGTTATGATTATAAATCAAAACACAACATTTTGGGCCATTCCCCAGCCTGTTTGTTCTTCTCTGCCTCCTGTTTCCAGGGAGTGAAAGGCCTCGGATGGTGAGTGATTTGTGTATCTTTGACATCTCCTTGCTAATAAAAAGCACTACCATCAAGCTATCACTTAGCCAGGGGTGGGAAGCACTGGTCTTAGCCAGAAATGGCATTTCCACCCTCAGCTGTGGCTGGCTCCAAGAATGGAGCACATTTTCTTCCAAGGATGCACTCCTTGCTCTCTGTTCAGCAGAGGTTCAAATCTAGCAAAAAACAAATGCACAAAAAACCAATTACAACTGTATTTTTTCTATAAACAGATGGCAACAATTTTGTGTGCATGAGTGTTACGTATTTAAGAAAGAAAAATCAGGGGTTTTCTTTAAAATTTTGTTCCCTTCCTAATGTCCAGGTGCAACACAGACCCCCAGCACATGGGGAATGATCCGTACCACTAACCGACCCAACACTACATGGCCCTTTGATGCGGTGTGGCAATCTGGTGCTCATGCGCTTCTGTAATAGCTGTTAAGACTGTGGCCAATTTATTCATGTTTCAGATCCATCATCTGAAAAACTGGGTAATGGTGGTGGTGTTCTGACAGCTATGCTACAAAGAAGAAATGAGTTAATACACACAAAGCACTGGGAACTGTCACCGATAGGTATGCCTTCTAATAGATATGCAGTGGTACCTACTTGTGGTTTTATGATAATTTGCAATTCCCAAAGGACTAGTGATGTCCAGCCACTTTTCCTGTGTTTATTTGTAATCTGTATATGTATATTCTTATGTTGACAGGGGACGCAAATGTTGGAAAATTTTAGTTCCAGGCATTGGCTAATAATCTTAGTAATCATGTGCATAAAAAGCTATTGTTTCAGGAACTGGAGGAATGACCCACCTTGACTCCAGGTGACCATCAACAGTTCCACCTTTGTGCCTTAGGAGGACTGCAAGCTATCAAGGTGGTATCTGAGCCACTTTGCTCCAGGGTGAGATGACCTCAGCCCAGGACACAAACACCTCTGCCCAGATTGGAGAAGGCTGCAGTTTTTATTCTATTAACTTTTCTCCTGAATTTCAAACCCCTTACCCACAACTTTCTTCTCCTTATAAAAAGGGCCCGTTTATATGGAATTGAAAATAGCCTATTAGGGTACAAACCTGCTGTCTTCTCAGATCGCTGACCATCTGAATAAAGTGCCCATAAAGGTTCAATCCCTGTCTCTGCTTATTGGGTCTGGTAGGTGACAGGCAGGGCAAACACTAGCTTTTCCAGTTTCCATGTGGTGAAGAGACTTTTCAAATCTTTTGCCCGTTGGATGATTTATCTTCTTATTGTTGATTTTTATGAGCTCTTTAGGTTATTGGGATGTGTCTTTGTCAGATATGTGACTTGAACACTGTTTCAGTTAGCTACTTGTCTTTTCTTTTCATTAATCATCTTTCCATTAATAGAGCAAAAAGGTTTTAATTTTGGTAAAGTGTATCAATTGTTTCCTTTTGGAGGATTACACTTTTGATATCATCTCTAAGAAATCTGTCTGACCCAAGATCACAAAGGTTATCTACTATGTTTTGTTCTACAAGTTTTATAATTTTAAATTTAGGTCTATGATCTCTTGATTTTTATGGTGATAGAAAGGGGGATTCATCCTGGCCTGGTGGCTTATTTGGCTGGAGTGTCATCCCATGCACCAAAAGGTTGTGGGTTTGATCCCTGGTCCAGGAGCATACGGGGCAACTCATCAATAGTTCTCCCACATCGACGGTTTGTTCTCTCTCTGTCTCTTCCTCTATCTCTAAAATCTATAATACAGTATCCTTGGGAGAGGATTTTTAAAAGGTGGGGGGAGAGTTCTATGGAAAGTAACCTCACGGGGTAACCTGATCACAAACTCCTAACTGGGCAGGTCAAGGTTGGTAGTCACGCCCCAGGCACACAAATTTTTAGTTAAGAGGCTCACCTTTGCCTTAAGCAAGCCCAGTCCATTGCTTTTGTGCATCTAGGTTAACACACCTTTGAAATACCGGAAATAATAGCCCTGGAAGGAGATGTTAACCCTCAAGGTAACATAATCTTGTTCACTAGCCTATACTCTAATTCCCATCTTGCTTTCTCCCACCTCCACACAACTTCCCTCCTTAATTTCAAATACATAAAAGCAGACACAAAACTTACAGAGAGAGGGGAAGGGAGGAAGAAAGAGAGAGAAACATCAAAATATGGTTGCTTCTCACACGCCCCACAACTGGAGACCTAACCTGCAACCCAGGTGTGTGCCCTGACTACCAATCGAACCAGCCACCCTTTGGTTCCCAAGCCAGCACTCAATCCACTGACCCACATTAGCCAGGGCTAAGTCTGTAATTTCTTATGCGGCCATATAAAGAACAAATGGGTCAAAGTTCTCTTTTTTTACATATGAATGCTCAACGGTTCCAGCACCACTTGTTAAAAAGATTAACCAACCTTTCCTCGTTGTAATACCTTTGCACCTTTGTCAAAAAAATAAAATAAAAACACCCACAGGAAAAGAAAGAATCAATTGGCCATTTTTGTATGGACCAATTTCTAGATTTTATTTTGTCCCACTTGTTTTTTTGCTTGTTTATGTGTGCTTATCCTTTCTCTGATGCCGCATTGTCTTGGTTACTGTGGCTTAAGAGTGAGTCTCAAAATTGAACAGTATGAGTCTTTCTCCTTTGTCCTCTTTTAAAATAGTTCTAGCTACATAAACAAACGTATAAATATAAAACACAAATAAATTCACACCCAGAAAAATTAGAATAGCTAATCAAGCTTTTTAAAACAGGGTAAGAAGCACTAAAAATCTTCCCAGAGGCAGATGAAAGAGCTGATTCCCATCTCCCAAACCTTGATCAAAGTCTTGTGACAGACTTGAAATGCTCATGCCCTCCACCAATTTTTCTTAATAATCTCAGTGTTTTCAGGCATAATTTGGTATCAGAATCCTCTGGCGACAAATAAAGCTGTTTCTCTCTAGCATGCCCTTCTGTTAAGTCAAGCCAGGTTGTTTGGGGGTTTCTCTGGCACAGGAGAAAAGCAAAAGACTAAACAATCTCTCTCTTTTTTCTAGCTACCATTCTCATTTTACACCTGAAACTGAGAAATATTTTCACTCGATTAAGATTTTATGAACTTTCTGTAATTATCTTATTGCCAAACACCAAATTAAAAAAAAAAAAAAATGACATCAGCAATAGTAACAGACTCCAATTAGAAATCTGAAATCAGCAATAGTAACAGACTCCAATTAGAAATGAGGATTTTCCAACTGGGATTTGTAAAGCACATGGGTTATGACACAGTCCTCCCAAAGAATTCCACCAACCACCTCCCACCTCCCACCTCCCACCCCCAGCCAGGCAGGCTGTTCACTTTGAACTAAAGTATATATGTAAAGATGGCCAGTACCAAAAAACCATGTAGACTCCAAAAAATGAAGGATGATAAATTGCTTATACAATCATTTCAGGGAGATTTCAATCTCCTTTTGTGCAGAAAGTTAATGATCGAGTTTACTGATTTGTATTAAAAGGGTTTATAAGCCTGAAAACAAAACCCTAGATCATCATCACAACCATAGGTGGTATTTTTTTCTTTATAGTTTATTTACAGGCCAGAAAAGGCTCTATAAACATATATAACTGAAAAATCAAATTTTAAAGCACAACAGAAAGCCACTAAATTATTTGTTTAAATAAGTTTAAGGCCAGGTTTAAAATTAACTTGTGTAAATAGACACCATACCACTTACAATAAGTCAGATCTTCCCATTTTTCTCACTTCATAGGTAAGAACAAACCTTAACAGAAAAGAGTGTAATTATTCCATTTCTAACCTGAGTTTCCTGCCATTTAATTAAGCTAAAGCCAATGACACATATAAAAATGCTGTCATTAAGACTCTTCTGAATTGCTATCCTCACCTGTCTCCTACATACAATTAAGTGTTTTTATTTCACTCATTCCTATACAAAACTTGCAGAAATCTTAGTACCCACGTAAAGGTTTGGTACAGGGTTTATTTTTTAATTTAAGGGGGAAAAAAAGACACTCTAGAAAAGCCAACCACAAGAAGTTTTTTGAATCATACGGCGATGGTCACACACTTGAATTTTACCAGTAAGTGTGAATGCACAAGAGAGGGAGTCCACAACACCGGGATCAGGTCTGCACCTGATCTTGCTTCATACTTAACACAGGGTGTTCACTCAGGGTTAGAGGTTGCTAGGCAGCTTTAGAACAGATCGAACACACATAATTAACAACTCACATGTGAGTACAGATAAAATATGCATTTCTTTTACGCATCGCTTTTTCTCTACATACAGAACTTAATATTCATTTCTTACTACACACCACTGAGGGAGGAATGAGAAGGCAGCAAACAGTCTACAAAAAGGTAGCCTATGGCGGGAGAATGTCAGGAATAAACGGAGGAGGCGATATGCCTGTACATGTTGGGGTGAGAGGTAGATGGAAAAATCTCTCCATTCCTCTTAACTTCGCTGTGAGCCCGAAGTTGGTCTAAGAAAGTCTTAAAAAGAAAAAAAAAAGAGTGTAGAGGAAGTTACATAAAGTAGAAGCAAATGAACTGCAAGTTATCAGTAATGGCCCAGAAAGATGTCCAGTCCAAGCTCTGTATTGAGACTGTGGCCCAATTAAACCCTGACCTGGTTTTCACCCCGGCCCCGTCCAGGGAGCGCCCGCTAATCTAGCAGGATGCAGAAGACGGAGGCATGGGAAGACCTCAATTGAACCAACACATATAAGGTCACAAAAAAGACGTACTAATAGATGTTCTTCTAATTACATATTCCCTAGATTTATATATTTTGTTTCACATTTTAAACTGGGTTCATCTTAGATTTAATATAGGAAAGTTGGTATTAAACCACTGGTGAATCTTCCAATCACAGCACCTTCAGAAGGCATTGTGAAACTCGAATCTATCATTGGTAGACAATTAGTACTTCATACAACTCGCTGTCAACTGGACAAGGGAAGGCCAGACGGGGCTGGGGGCCCTGTCAGTACTGGACAGAGAGAGGGAGCTCCGCTTCCCTTCCATGTGGTACCACTGGAAACCAGCTAGACAAGTGACACTAACTTCATTCATCTGGGTGGTTTTAGCTTACAATCATAGTTTCCTTTTTTTTTTAAAAAAGGAATGAACAGAGCTTTACTTACTAAGTTAGTCACCTGGGTCTAAACTAGCAAAGCTACTAAACCTGTTAATGTGAACTCAATCTTTCTTTAAGGAAAAAGGAAATGGCACAAGCTTTCTAGGACTATGACCTAAATAAATTAAACTTGTCTGATCTTTGATAAATTGTTTCAAAGTAACTATTACACCTTAGTATTTACCTATCTGCTACTGTGTGCCCATAATCTAGAAGTATATTACTTTAATCTTATAAGGTAGTTGTTAAATCTCACTTTAAAGGAAAAGAAACAAAAGACTTGAAGAGGTTGCATGGCCAGAATCACGCCTGGGATTGAAAGCCAAGTTTGGCTGCTTCCAAAAGCCAACTCCTTCCACTTCATCAAGTTGCCTCCAGCATATTGACTTACCAGTTCACCATCATTTATTTATCTTTAACTGTAATTTGGCATTACTTATGACAGTTACAGTCTTTCCCTCATTTGAAGAGCTCTTGCTTATTGATGTGGCTATTTCTAATAAAGCATTATGAAAATCAGAACGTGTCACATGTGTGTGCTTGCAGGTGTGTCGGGGGAAAGGGAAATACAAAGGGAAGATGTAGAGTTTTAAGAAAATTTACTATGTAATCAAACAAAGGCAGAGATATTGGTATTCAACTTTTATTTCTCCCTCCCAAAAGAAATTGCTAGATAGCTCTTTCTTCGTAAATCACTGCAACAGACTGCCTTCAATTCAGAGTCTTGTGGTTTCACAAATGTACCTGCCACAATTGATTTGTTTCATCTATGGCATAAATATGGCATAACTCACTTTGGCTGTTGAAACTCTGGTTTATTCTGTATTAGAATAGCCTATTAACACATAAAACAATATTTTCCTCCAACGATGAAATCCACATACATAACTTCAATGCAAAGTAAATCTCAAAAATTGTTACATCAGCCAAGAACAATAGTCCAAATGAAATAAGGCAACATGGTAGCCAAAAGATGGTTCTTTCTATTTATCTTAAAAAAAAAAAAAAAGTTTATATCCTGAAGACAATCAGAAGGTATCTCTAATCAAAAGACAGGGCTTTAATGGGTTGGACTCTATGATTTGAAAGTAATCATGAACTCTTTTAGAGGCTGCCTGGGAGTAAACAAACAGAGGCTTTCAACTAGTGTGAACTCTCATGTAGCGGTTGTCTCTGCACTAATTAACTGTACTGGTAGACTAGAATGGTAACACTGCCTGCAGTGAAACACAGAATTATCAAAGACTGGAAAGCACACATACTGCATGGCTGCCTTACTGAAGGACGATGACTGGGAAAATTTCCAGCTATCCAATAGCATCCAATGAGTGGGGTCATTTCCCCCAGCAATAGTTTTCTTTTTTCTTTTTAAAGATTTTATTTATTTGGGGGGGGGGGAGGGAGAAGTAGAGGGAGAGAAACATCAATGTGTAAGAGAGATTATCAACCACTTGCCTCCCACACGCCCCCAACCGGGGATCCTGCTGTAGCCCAGGCATGTGCCCTGACTGGAATCTAACAGGAACCCTTTCAGTTCAGAGGCTGGTGCTCAACCCACTGGGCCACACCAGCCAGGGTTAGTTTTCTTGCACCAGGAACATGGTCCAGGGTTGGGGTTTGTTTTCTGTGGGGTGCATAGCAAAATGGAAAAGAGTATGAGGAAATCATACTCCTTTAGTACGCAGTGCTTTAATGTACTACCTATGGCTCTATTCTCCCACCCATCAAACAAGTTAAGATTCTCTCTTGAAAACTTGAGCAACTCCAGCAGAGGGATGGTCGGAGCTGTGTCCTCTTACTGAAAGCACCTGGGACTAGGCTCCGGACTCCCACCCTGCCCCAAGTCTAGCCGCGCAGCAATTCCTTCAAGACTGTGTGCTCTCCAAGAGCCCTTTCCACAGCCCATTTCAATAAATAACTTCTTTTAAGGAAGTTAAGAGTTTTTGTAACCCAAACAACCTTAACAAATACTAACTGTAAGCCTGAGCAACTTAGATGGATGGTTCTACTGGACCTCTGAGTTAGCAGCTCGGCACCCAAGGTGGTCACAAAACCTGAGCATGACTGCGGATTAAGCAAAGTATAGCAAGCAAGCAAGGTTCCCTCTTTCTTCTTTCAGAGGTCTTAAAATTGTCGCGCACAGACAGACTTACTCCAAGCGTGTTCTGTAACCTGAGGGAGGAAGCTGTTAACAACAGGTAGAGCAAGGCTCAGAGACTTTGGTTATTTTTCATAGTAACCTAAATAGTCACATGTTAAATAAACTTAAAATGATATATAGTGCTCATTTTTAAAAAGTCCTGAAAGTTAGGATCTTGACTTCCATGAAAAGGAACTTCGTCTGGCAGGTGTAGTCACCTCCCCCATGACTCAGCATGACATGGCACAAGGTACCGGAAAGGGCAGCCAAATAGAAACTCAGGTAAATTAGGTGGTAAACCTGTAGAATTGGGGCCAGCGAGGAGTACAAAGGGTGGTTCAAGTCTAAAAGCACACAACAGCTTCTGAGCCCATGAAAAGGACTTTACCTTCTCCACGATACAGTGTTTAATGCTTAATGATGTTGCCTTCTGTGTATGGCATTGTGGCTCCTCTTCAAATGGCCCAGGGAACTGATCCTTTCCACCTTACTCCATGGTAATCACTAATTATAAGGATTTAAAAAAATACTTTGTGGCCCTGGCTAATGTGGCTCAGTGGATTGAGCACCAGCCGGCGAACCCAATGGCCACTGGTTTGATTCCCAGCCAGGGCCCATACCCAGCCTGCAAGCCGGGTCTCCAGCCTGGTCCCCAGCTGGAGGCAGGTGAAAGGCAACCACACATTGATGTTTCTTTCCCTTTCTTTTCCCCACCTTCCCCTCTCTCCAAAAATACTGAATAAAATCTTAAAAACAAAATACTTTTTAATAGTTTTATATATGTTCACATATTCCCATATATTAATAATAAGGCAACCATATATCGATGTCTGTCTCCCTCTCTTCCTGGAAATAATAAATAAAATCTTTAAAAACTAATAGTAATAAGAAAATGACTAACTCACTGAACAAAAAAGGATCTTGAGGGCCCCAACCAGTGTGGCTCAGTTGTTTGGAGCTCTGTCCCGTAAACCCAAATGCCTTGGGTCTGATCCCCTGTCTGGGAGGGTCAGGTAGGCAACTGATTGATGTTTCTCTTGCACATCTCTCTCTCCCCTTCCCCTTTCCTCTCTTTCTCTCGCTCTCTCTAAAACAAACAAATCAAATAAAAAACTAAACATGTCCTTAAATGATTTTTTTTTTTTTAAAGGAGGGGAAAGGACTTTGAGGGCAATTAATCTGGAGACCAATATAGGAACTTGTACCGAAAACCTTAAAAATGGGCTTACACCATTTTTTTCCCCATCAAAAAAATGTTCTAATAATTTATCTTACAAAAACAAATTTCTTATCAAGGAGAGTCACTTCAGGATGTTGAATAGCAAAAACAAACCGCCACGAAGAACCCACCACCTCGTGCAAAGTAGAGGCTGAACATAAATGACTGAATGAGTAAACAAATAGAAGAAACGAGATGAAGAGTTAAGTAACACATATCACACCAAAAGGGAAAAGATAGGATTTTAAAACCTAAAAGCTGCCAGCGTAGCTAAGAACTACAAAAAGAAATCTCAGCATCAAGACTGAATTTGCCCACAGCCATGTTGCCAAAGGGGAAAAATGACTCAAAAGACTTGCAGGGTCTTAAGTAAGCGGTGTGTCAACAACCAAAACCAAGACTACTTTCTGCAGTTTCCTAAATCAAGTAAGTAATTGAATCTGCTGCCCCTTTTGTCCCTGAGTAAGTAACCTGCCCCGCTTTGAAAGACACACACTCTTAGTTAGCACTTGTTGGTCTCCAGAAGAATGTAATCGATTACTCTAAGGTTACCCTGAAGGTTGTTTTCAACATGCAAACCATAGACTGCAAAAGGGAAACAATCTTAAACAGATGTAACACCTGGGCTGGGTAAGCAATGAGGTGGGAAAGGTGGGGATCCAACGTGTGAATAGTATCAGCCTGTTAAATTCGCAGGCAGACATATACATGTCTTGATAAATAGATGCTAACAACTTCTTGCACTTTTTATTTTTTTGGTGATATAATGATTATAGAAGTTTTAAAGCCAATGGCTTATTAATAAATTTGTTAATCAATTAATCTAAGTTCATTCCATTTAAACAAAATATAACATGGACCACACAATAGATGAGTCACAAAAAGTGACAAATCAAAGATCAGATGGTCCAAAAATTAGGAAACAGTAAATTTATGCAGTTTTGGTCACTACCACTTTCAAAAGAAAAGGTAAAATGTAACAGTTTATTTTATTTTTTATTTATTTTTAAATCCAGCTTATCATTATCTACATATAATAGCTACAAACATAAGAGACTTGATAGTTAACCAGTAAATGGTAGAAACTAGCAAAGTCATAATCTGGAACTTGTCCTGGACAGCTGACAGCCTTTGGCACAGGTACTAGGGAGGCAAGTCCCTGGATCACAACCACTAGTCAGCTAAGGTACCATTTAGGGGTAATAATCAATAATATGTGACAGCTGAGTACAGACACAAAGATCCTACCAAGGAAACAAGAGCCAAATACTGCCATGAAAGAGAAGCAAAGGCAGAAGAGGTAATGAGGTAACACTGTTATCTCTTGCGATTTAGGTTTAAAATATTAGGTACAGGACGTTTAGTACCATGATGTGTTTGCGTAATTGCACTGTTTCAGTGAGATCAATACTACCTGGAATAAGTTAGATAAAATTAAGTGTTAAAATTAGATTACACTTTCCTCAACCCTGCTCTAATTCGGTACTTTTGTCTTTCATGCTTCGGCATTAGGGAAGAACTGCTACTATTTTTTTAAAAAGCCCACACACAAAGTACAGAAAAAGAGAACATGTAAGAGAGGATGCACAGTGTAACTTTTAAAAATAAAAATTTTAGAGCCAGACTCCAATTCCACCACTTAACACCTATCTGACCTTGGATAATCACTGATCTCTTTTCACCTCAGTTTCCTTCCGTAAAAATCATGAATAATAGTACCTACTTCATTGTTACAATGATTAAATGAATCTTAATACAATAAAAAAGTACAAAGACCTGGAAAATGGTATGCCTTATATAAGTATCTATTAAATAAACACCATTTGCAGACTTCTGGTCAAGATAGCAACGTAGGCAGACATGGCTGCTTCTTTGTACAACCACATTAAAATCACAACTAAAATATAAAACCACCACCACTCAGAACTGTTAAGAATCTGAGTTGAATGGAAGTCTGGCAGCTACAGAATTAAAGAAACTACATCCATCCAGACTGATAGGAGGGGCACAGACACAGAAGAGCTGGTGCTACACCCACATGTGGTGGATAAAAATCCGGGTGGGATATCCCAGGAGCAAGGAGTCCCAGACCCCTAGACCAGGGTCTTAGTGCCCGGAAGTTAAGTCCCTACAACTTCTGGCTGTGAAAAGCAGTTGGGGTGAGGTGGTGGAAGAACCTGCTGGAGCCCCAAGTAGTTCCTCTTAACCCCACACGGACTCACCTCCTCAGACCCACTTCCTGGGAGCTCCAGCACGGGGGCAGCAGCTTGAGAGGCACCAGTGGCAGACAGGCAGACACTGCAGTGTCTGGCATCAAGGCAAACAGAGGCCAACGTCCCTTTTCTGAGCCAGCAGACTGGTGCCATATCTGAGACTACATCAACCTGGCTATCGCTGTTTGAGGCCTCTTGGAGATCCCCAGAGACTCCACCCCACCCAACTTACGGGCCCACCCAAGCCACTTTTCCATGTGAATGGCTGGTCTGGGCTCATGCTTCACAATGTCCTACCTCCTCTCAAACAAGCAGCAGCCGGCCTAGATGCACAGCATGGCTCACCTGGGAATCTCTAAATCCAGCCCAAGAAGCAGCCATCTCTGATAGCTTTATAGCTCAGGCAGGGTGCCCTGGGCAAAACACAGGTGGAGACTGACCCCAGACTGCACCATCCGGGAAACTCCAGGGCCAGCACACCCAGTGGACAGCTATTGACCACGCCAGAGCACCGACACCCTGCGCCTGCACAGCTGATCCTCCAGAGGATGGAGGCTGGTGGTCAGTGGTCACAGCTGGTCCTTGCAGCTCACTGGCCTGGGGAAATCCTTCCCATCCATCTGCCAATAGCAACCAAGGCTCCACCACAAGAGGAGGGTGTACTCAGACCACATGAAGGCCACGCCTTGAGTACCAGCTTGGGGATAGGGGAGACTGTGTCACTGGACCCTCTACAGGATGCCTACTACATCAGCCCACTTTACCAAGACAGGAAGTCAAAGCAACTCTACCTAACACATAGAAACAAACACAGGGAGGCTGCCAAAATGAGACCACGAAACATGGCCCAAATGAAAGAAGAGATGAGACGCGAAGTTCAAAACGCTGGTTATAAGGAAGCTCAAGGAACCTAGTGAGGAACTCTAAGCATAAAAAGCAACAGCATAAAAAGGATCCAGTCAGAAAGAAGGATACACTAATTGTATCCTGAATAATTTATAAAGAAAACAATAGTAGTTTGGATGAAGCCAAGAATCAAATCAATGATTTGGAACATAAGGAAGCAAAAACAACCCCAAAACAACACCCCCCTCAAAAACCAATTAAAACAATAAGAAGAAAAAAAAGAGAATTAAAAAAATGACAATAACCCAAGTGCTGCTGGTTTGATTCCCCAGCCAGGGCACATAACCAGGTTGTAAGCCAGGTCTCCAGCCAGGTCCCCAGTTGGAGGCAGGTGAAAGGCAACCATACACTGATGTTTTTTTCCCTCTTTCTTCCTCCTTCCTTCCCCTTTCTCTAAAATAAATGAATAAAATCTTTTTTTTTAAGATGATGATAATATAAGCAGCCTCTGGGATAACTTTAAGCTGTACAACATTCACATCACAGGGGTGATAGAAGGAGAAGAGAAAGAGCAAGAAATTGAAAACTTATGTGAAAAAATAATTCAAGAAAACTTCCCTAATTTGGTGAAGGAAATAGACACAAAGGTCCAGGAAGCATGGAGAGTCCCAAACCAGATGGATATAAAGAAACTGACCCCAAGACACATCATAATGAAAGTGCCAAAGGTTAAAGATAAAGAGAAAATCTTAAAAGCAGCAAGAGATAAGAAGTAAGCTACAGGGGAATTGTCATAAGATGTCAGCTGATTTCACAAAAGATCCTTTTCAGGGTAGAAGAGATTGGCAAGAAGTTTTCACAGCCATGGAAAGCAGGGACCTACAGCCAAGATTGCTCTACCCAGCACGTATCTTTAGATTCGAAAGGCAGATACAGAGCTTCCCCGACAAGAAAAAACTGAAGGACTTCCTTATCACCAAACCATTATTAAATGAAATGTTAAAGGGACTTATTTAAGAAAAAGAAAACCAAAACTATGAACAATAAAATAGCAAGAAATGCATATCTATGAACAACAGAATCTTTAAAAAACCTAAGCAAACAAGAACAGAGACAGAATCATGGATACAGAGAGTGTTTTGATGGTTGCCAGATGGGAGGGTGTGAGGGAATGCGTGAAGAGGTGGGGGGAATAAGAAGTACCAATAGGTAGTTACAGAACAGCCATGGGGGTGTAAAGTCCAGTATAGGAAATGGAGTAGCCACAGAACTGATATGCATGACCCATAGACAAGAACAAGGTGTAGGGGAGATTGACTGAGCGAGTAGAGGGTGCTTGGTGGAGGGAGGCAAAGGAAAAAATCAGGACACTGTAATAGCACAATCAAGATACTATAGTTTAAAAATAAATAATAATGATCTGCATTCCTCGCTCCCTTCCTTTAGTTAGGTTAAGTAAATTTCTAAAATTCCACCATGACATAAACACATTAAAGAGTTTAAGTATTTAAGAGACCAAATTGTTCATCCTTCATAATAAATTGAATTAAAGGAAAAGTGTCCACATCTTACTTTGATTCAATGTAAAGGAGTGACCCTCCTCAAAAGACAGCTCTCGTGTATTGAGTACTGAATTTGTGCATGTCATGTTATGTAGCCTTTACAACCAACCATCCTACAAATTAAGATGTTATTAACCCCATTTTACAGATGAGGAAACTGAGATTCAAAGAGGTTAAATGACTTGCTGAACAACATACCTAGTAAGATTAAAGCTAGAATACAGAGGTATTTCTGATTCCAAAGTCTGTCTTAACCCCAATGTATCTTGTTTCTAAAAATACTTTCTTATCTACTGAGTACATGGTCTTTAAATATTTAGCTTAATTATAGACAGACTTTCAAAATAAGGTTTATTACCTTAATAAAAGCTATGTTTTTAAATAGTAAATCGGTATTACAGAGCATTAGTCCCACATCTTTTAACAACTTCCAAAATGAAAGGGACCAACTGAAAAATCCTTGCTTTAACTAATACATACCATAATAGTAAGTTTAAAATGCTAGGTACCACAATTCCAGAATATCATTATTTCTGGAAAGGGTGGAGATTTTTAATCCTGACTTGGGTAAACAGGGCTCCCTAACTAGCTCCCTCTCAATCCCTGAAGATAGAAGAGGCCTTTTGTCCAGGCTCAATGTTAATTTAATTGGTGTCAATATAAAGGAAAAAGTTGGAATTAAAATGCATTAAGTTCTGGATCATAATTTTGGATTCGACGAGCCATTTATGTACAGTGTAAAAATAATTATAATAGGGGTATTAATCACAATAGCCAATATTCCAGTCCTCTTTTGAAGGAATTAAGGGAATGGTAGGAAGAATAATGCAAAAGACAGCAAAAGCCTTGGGTACCCAGAGCACATAACCTCTGGGATTCTGGTGAACAATAGACAAACATATTTGGCTTTATACTAGACCATCTTGATAAACCATTTTTCAGGATGAAAATTGTTTCTCAACTAAATCTGATTTCCTAGTTTGTAAACTCATCTAGCACATGTGTGTCCCCTTGGAAATGGGACCTTTTATTCAATGTTATATTCTCTAAGGATCCTATCACAGTGCCCCCAGAGTTGGCCTTCAATAAATCTTTGCTGATAAAGTGAGGCTTTACTATTACATCTGCCAAATTTCTGTACACGGTACAAACTGAAACCAAACTTAATAATGGTACTCAGGGCAACACCAGTCACTTTCCCTTTTATATGAACCCTCTTTAAAAATGCTCACAGTATAACTCTGGTGTAACTACACCCCCTAAAGTGGTTTCTGTGACCAAAATATACAGAAGTTTTAGAGGATAAAACATATGACAAATCACTTAAGTGTAGGAAGTTCCCCTAAGAGGATCCTGCAGAGAATCTGCCCGGTCTTGGTTTCAGCACAGGCTGAACAGGTATTACAGGTTTCCAGTTTGAACTCTTTTCTTCACTTCACACTTCAGAACTCATCTCTGAATGTGGAAGATTTTATCACTGCCAATTTAAGGCTGATTAAGGATGTGGGTGAACTAAACATTGTCCAGAGATCTGTAAAAATGATGTCTAGGAGACTCACATAAAAGGTTCCTATCCAGGAGTCTTTTGATCCTAGGTTTACTCTATGAACTGAAAGGAAACCAGGGTTCACCAACCAAGCAGGGAGGTATTTACACCTTAGGTTTCTAATTAAAACAAAAAACATTTGCTGAGCATCAGGTGTGAACCAGGTATAATGATGTATGTGTGGTAGCTTGACCTAAATAGTATGATATAGTGTCTGTTCCTTGTACAGCAGCTTACAGAATACCAAATAAGAAAACCAAACCTCACGTAGTACTTTCCAGAAGACCTGCAACACATCATCACCATCTCCCCATCAAAAGAAGTTTATGCAACTCCAAAACTGTAACCTTTAAGGTATTTTGCACAATCCAAGTGGGTCTACTGGAGGGCAGAACAAGGTCGTTTTTGTTCTGTTTCGGGGGGACCTGGTTTGTTGTTCTTGAAAAGAAGAGTAGAGGAAAAAATGGGTTAAGCTGGGAAAGGGGGAAAATGTATTTACTTTGGAAACCTTTCATTCAGGGTGTCAAACTCATTTTCACCGGGGGCCACATCAGTCTCGCGGTTGCCTTCAAAGGGCCGAATGTCATTTTAGGACTGTATAACTGTAACTACTCTTTAACAGTTAAGTGAGCTGGGTAGAAACGAGGTGCCGGGACAGATAAAACAAGGTGGGCCTTGTGTTTGCCACCCATGCTTTAATTGATAGTGTCTGTGAGACCCACAGGTAGAAACAGAAAATGGCTTTGCCCTTGGAAAGAGATGGCTAGAGATAAAAATTTAAGAGGTATCAACTGCGGCTATAAATGTTACAGTGAGAAAACAAGATCACTCGGGGCAAGTGGCTCTATCAAGAAAACAGAGGGAAGTAAGAAGAGTGGCCTCCTGCATTCAAGATTGAAGACAGGCCTTCTCGGCAGACCTACTCGAAGAAGCATTCAAAAGTTCCAAGGAGAACAATTCGGGGCTGGGAAAGTAAGGGGATGTTGAAGACTAGGAGATGGGGTCAAGCAAGAAGGGTAAAAGCTACATTGAAAAGAAACTCATGAATCTATTAAAAAATGATTTGGAGAGAAGGCTGAAAGAAGTACGAAGAATGAGAGCAAGTTCAGGGAAGCCTTTCCAGAAAGGGGAAGGGCTGAGCAAGAAATGAAACAGAGGGGAAAAGGGTGATCATTTAAGCAGCATCCTAAAAAGACCTGGAAATTATTACAGGACCAACAGCAGAAGTAGAAGAGTTTCTCTTGGAAACAAACAAACACTAATCATGCCTTTAAAACTAATCTCAATTTAGATGGTGACAGACAAAATTAGGAAACTGCTCTTAGGCAGCCTTACCTTTCTCCAGAGAGAGAAGGGACAGGGATCATTGGAAACACCTCTGTAGAGGTGATTAGGGACCATTTCAAGGGTCAGGTTAAGAGTTGGAAACTTATAATGGCCACAAACATCAGTTATTTTATTTTTCCCAAGAAAACAGAAAGATCAGATGGGTGCACAGCCCATACTAAAAAAAAAAAGAAGCCAACCAAAACACACACACACACACACACAAACCCAACAGGAACAGAAAACATAAACAAGAAGTCAACCAGTTTTCCAGAGAACACAAACCCGTTAGCAGTAAATGTCAGAGATAACACTTGGAAGCATAGAACCTCCTCTGAGACAGTGTGACAGGAAGATCAAATATAAGCGGCCTCAAATTCTGCTCCTAGTTAACAGACGATGATGGTGGTCAAACTATTACTTTTGTCAGGCATGAAAAAGGCAGTAGGAGCTTATAATACCTACTTTTACAAAATTATTCTGAGTGTTAACAAAAATAACATGAAAAGGCCCTGGCTGGTGGCACAGTGGATAAGGTGCCAGCCAGCAAACCCAAAGGTCGCTGGTTCAATTCCCAGCCACAGCACATAACCAGGTTGCAAGCCAGGTCTCCAGCCAGCTCTGTAGCTGTAGGCAGGTGAAAGGAAACCATACATTGATGTTTCTCTCCCTCTCTGCCTTTCTCCCTTCCCCTCTCTCGGAGAATAATAAATGAAATCTTAAAAAAAAAACAACATGAAAAGACCCAGTGTTGCCCTGGCTGGTATGGCTCAGTGGATTGAGTCTCTGGCCTGCAAACTAAAAGGTCACTGGTTCAATTCTCAGTCAGGGCACATGCCTTGGTTGTGGGTCAGGCTCCCACTCAGGGTCATTCAAGAGGCAAGTGATCCAAGTTTCTATCTCACATGGATGGTTCTCTCCCTCTCTTTCTCTCTCCCTTCCCTCCTCTCTCAAATTAAATAAACAAAATCTTAAAAAAGAAAGAAAACAAAGACCCGGTGTTGTTTCTGATACTTAGGAGGTACTAAATAAATATTAGGGTTTTTTCCTCCTGCATAAAACAAGGACACTGGACCAGGTTAGAGTCCCATCCTGCTATAACACTTGTCTTTGATTTAGTTGTGTTGGCCTCTCTGAATTTTGAGTGACTTTCTACCACAACCAGGACTGATAATGATGTTCTCTTATTATTTGTAAGTTGCTCCACAGTTTAAAAAGCACTTACTTTCATTAGCTCATTCATTAGTCCTGACAACCACCATCTGCGGTAAACAGAATAGTTAACTGCCATCAATTTGTGTCTGAGGAAACAGAGGCAGGAGAGTGAATGACTTGTTGTTTGGCCAATTTAATCTTTGTCCTCTTAAGCTGCTGACTTTCTTTGAAAAGATGGCCTGTCCCTGCACAGAGAAGGGCTTCCTTTGCTTTTTCAAAGGTTAAGCTGATTTTATTTGTATCTTATTTTAAATTGTGCTTTAATTTGTCAATCACTTCACATGTCCTCTTAAAAGGCACAAGCTGCTCTGGCTGGTGGCACAGTGGATAAAGTGCCAGCCCAGGAACACAATGGTTGCTGGTTCAATTCCCAGCCAGGGCACATAACCAGGTTGCAAGCCAGGTCTCCAGCCAGCTCTGTAGCTGGAGGCAGGTGAAAAAGGCAACCATACATTGATGTCTCTTTCCCTCTCTCCCTTCTTCTCTCTCTAAAAATAATAAAATAAGATCCTAAAGAGAGAGAGAGAGAGAGAGAGAGAGAACGAGAACACCTGGCTCAATGGACTGAGTGCCACCTGCCTAGGCTGTGGGCTGGGTCCCCAGTTGGGGGCTTGTGAGAGGCAACCACATAGTTTGATGTTCTCTCCCTCTTTCTCCCTTCCTTCCCCGCTCTCTAAAAAGAAATAAAATCTTTAAAACAAAAAAGGACAGAGAGAAAACAAGATACGGACTTGGGTGCAGGGGTAGGGGGCAGTGAAGGAAATGGGCTGGGGAAAAGAGGTGGACTATTGAAAGTTTTAATTTTATCTTCCTAGCAATTAGAAGGAAACAAGGAATGAATACAGGAAATCAAGTACATACACATTCACATTCCTGGAAACCACCATGTGGGCAGTGACATTGCCTTGCAAAAGAAAGAAAGAAGTCAGGCTGTGTCCCTATTGGAAGAAAAGATACGCAGGCTGAACGGAAAGAACAGTGGGAAAAGACATGCTGGTTGGTTTTCTGGTAGAAGAGTCCGCCACACACTTATTCAAGGCTAAAGAGTGTCCAAGGAGGAAGCCCAGGTTTGCTCACATTCCTACAGCTCTGCTCCCCTGCTTCCACATACCCAAAATAAAACTTCCACTAGAGGCCTCCTCAAGCCACAGGGACTATCTTCAGGAGCTTAGAGCTAGAGACACTCCACACTTGCTTAAAAAGTGAGGGGAAAGGCAAGATTATATAAAGGGATGCATCTGTCCAAAGAAATATTGCAAATGGGTTTAAATTTTCCAGTACCTCCAATTCTATACATCGTGAGTTGGCTGGTTTAAGGACAGATTTACCTACACAATATGTTTCTAGTTCTAACCAAATGATTTATATGAAGTACAAACATGACTCATGACTGAGAACTACTTTAATTAATGATCCTCCAAAGCACCAAATAAATGATAAATGTTAGCAACAAAAAAATAAAACAGTGGAAGTTTAAGAAATGTTAAAAACATTAAGACTCCCTGGCTGGTGTGTCTCAGAGGACTGAACACCAGCCTGAGGATTGAAAGTTCACGGGTTCGATTCCCGATCGGGGCATGTGCCTGGGTTATGGGGCCAGGACCCAACTGGGGGTAAGTGATCAAGAAGCAACAGATCAAAGTTTTTCTCACACATTTCCCTTTCTCCCTCCCTTCCCAGCTCTCTCTCTCTCTCAAAAAAAAAAAAAAAAAAGAAGTAAAAATAAACATTGAGACAATTAAGTGTATTTTTTAAAAAATAGTTAAGGACTACTTTGATATTTAACACAAATTTTAGTTTATTACACTTAAAGTTATGAAATATTAAGATACACAAAGCCTAAGTCAAAACACACACACAAAATAAGCAATTTTTTTTTTAAAGGTTTTATTTATTATTTCTAGAGAGGGGAAGGGAGAGAGGCAGAGAGGGAGAGAGACATCCATGTGTGGTTGCCTTTCACCTGCCTCCAGCTACAGACCTGGCTGGAGACCTGGCTTGCAACCTGGTTATGTGTCCTGGCTGGGGAATTGAACCTGCGACCTTTGGGTTTGCAGGACGGCACCTTATCCACTGAGCCACCAGCCAGGTTTTTTTTTAATAAGCAATTTTTTTATGCTATCCTCTATAAAATCATTCATCAATAAAAAGCTTTTTTCCCCTTAAAACACATGCTCAACCCAAAACCCAAAATGAGACATAGTATTTACATGACATAATAAAATGTTATTCTTTTGAAAGATAGAAGAAACAGTGTAGGCATGACTTATATTAAAAAATTAGAATATTTTGCTGACTTATGAATAAGAATTAGCTTTAAAAATATTGTTATTCTTATAATTAATGTTCAAATATATTTTAAAACTCAAGTTAATGTAACAGGTTAATGCTACTTGAAAATACTATGATGAAATGACACATCAACTATAAAGACCTGAAGTAAATGAAAAGGGTTACTATATCTTACCAAAGTAATTATTAATGTTGACCCTTCTATACTTCCAAAATTGTTACTTGCCTAATTATACTGTCTTTTTACCTCTCCTATAATTTCAAGTATTATTTCACCATTACTTTGCTAATATAATACTTTGAATGAAATTTCTATCCACATTTTTCTGTAAGGTCCACATTCTTACAAGATGAAATGTTTAAGTGCTTTGTTCTTCAGTTAACTTCACAAAGCAATCTGACAAAGGACTGTCCTGAGATCCTAAAA
Organism: Noctilio leporinus; assembly: GCA_004026585.1. Taxonomy (NCBI): domain Eukaryota; kingdom Metazoa; phylum Chordata; class Mammalia; order Chiroptera; family Noctilionidae; genus Noctilio; species Noctilio leporinus. Next base: position 137,959 of record PVIW01003471.1, on the reverse strand, counting down.
CTGAATAGCTGGACTAGAAAGAACATCATATAAAGAGGCTTCCTTTTGATTTTGGTTCCTTTACATCTTAAAATTACATTGTAAGGGGAAAAAAACCTGTCTTCATAAAAATGAGTTAAAGACCGCCCTGGCTGGTAGCACAGTGGATAAGGCACTAGCCTGTGAACCCAAAGGTCGCTGGTTCGATTCCCCAGCCAGGGCACATAACCAGGTTGCAAACCAGGTCTCCAGTCAGGTCTGTGGCTGGAGACAGGTGAAAGGCAACAATATATTGATGTCTCTCTCCCTCTCTGCCTCTCTCCCTTCCCCTCTTTCTAAAAATAATGAAATGAAATCTTAAAAAAAAAAAAAAAAAGGTTTAAGGTTTAAATTAAATTAACTATATCCAGCAATTTCACATTTAATAATAATTGATTTTACCCACAAATAACCCATTTTCTTTGCCTAGCTGCCTCCATGGAAAAACATTTCCCCAAAAGCGTTCAATGTAACTCTTAAATGGAGTCAAAATTAAGGAACCCATATCTTATGAAAGAATAATGCAGTAAGTTAGTGGTTATTTTTTAAATCACTTACCAAATGCTGGCAGGGGGAAAAATCCACCTGGCATACAGCACTAACTCAATAAACAATTTGTTGAATAAAGGCATTTAGTGTTAAAAACCTTCCAGTGGGAATAAAGAGTAGGAATAGGAACGTGTTCCTCTCATTCAGATTACTTAAATGTAAATTCTGTTTTAAGGAAAAACTTACTCAACTAAAACAAATGCATAATAATTCCATTATATACTAAGTACGCTTGTGTTTCAACATAAATATAAAGCAATTGCTAAAGCAATAAACCTAATTGTGAATTTCCTGCATTTTCCAAAAATGATTGCCTCGTGGTGTAATTGCATTTCAGAAGGTAAGAGGTCTGATTTGTGTTAGATGAATAATGTAGTTTGGTGTTTTGTTTTGGTATTTATTTAAATGATATATGCAAATCTATAGTATGGGAACAAAAGTAAGGCTACTTTATGACCCCAGGAAAATCTGCTCATACCAAGATTATTTTCTTTCCTTTGCCCTGAAGGAAAGAACATTGTCAGTTGTTTTGAAGCTAGCACACACATACTCAATTTTGGTTAATTTCCAAAAGCACATATGTTAGAGTAAATCCTCCTCTTTCAAAGCCAAAGTTTTTGCTCCTAGAAATTGTTTTACTGGCACATTCTCAACATATCAGTGTTTCAATACCTGCTAATCCTAGAGAAACAAGAGTGACCAACACACTTCAGAAAAGTAAAAGTTCCATTTTAAATCTATAAAATGGTTGATTTTTTCCTTTGACCAACATCAAAACTGTTAACCCTGAGTTTAAAAATAGGAGTTCTCCACCTTGGGTGCACATCAGCATCACGAAGTGAGGGGTGTTGACTGCGTACTTCGGTACACAGCTATTAAACCTGTTAGCTTCTACTACATGAAGGATTTTCTTACCAATGAAGTAATATTTGTCTTAGGCCCAAAAGAGAAACATATTTTGGCCAATTCAGACGGAAGTTTTATGACATTTACTGAAATGCCTTTCCAGTGAAAATCAATAATTGGCTCAAACTACGAGGGGAGGGGAGAAGAGGGGAGGGGAGAAGAGGGGAGGGGAGAAGAGAGAAGGGGAAAGGGGAGGGTCCAGGGGAGGGCGAGGCCACCATTTGCTTTGCAATAGGTGGACCTTTCATCATGGAAATGTATACTTGAAACCTATAAGATCCTATTTAACAATGTCATCACAATAAACTGAATAAAAAAAATAAAAATTAAAAAAATTATAAAGGATTTGATTTACTTTTAGAAGAGAGGGGGAGGGAGAAAGAGAGGGAGAGGGACGGTTGTCGCCTCTCTCCTACCGCGAACTGGGGACTGAACCTGAAAGCTAGGCATGTGCCCTAACCAGGAATCAAACCAGCAACCTTTTAGCTAGTGGGATGATACCCAGCCCAGTCCACTGACCCATACCAGTCTGAGCAAAAAAAATAAAAAAATTAATGGGAGTAAGTTGAAGATTAAATGAAAAAAATTCCATCAAAATACTTTTTTGTACTATCTTTGGGGAAGGTTCTGAACATTTCTAACATAAAATATTAATATATCTATTCCTACCAGTTTACACTTATAAAAGCTTAAACAGGGTTTTTAAAGATACAATGCAATATACGGATATTATAGGTTGTACATGTATAATCTACATAATCTTATTGACCAATGTCACCATAGTAAATTTAGTTAAAATTTTTTAAATTCTAAAGAAAAACAAAACAAAACAAAACTTGGTGCCAGACAGTTCAATGAAAGAATGATGTTTCCATAAGAAATCCTTTGATTTAAATTAAAACAAACACTTTTTTTTTTTTTTTTTAAGATTTTATTCATTATTTTCAGAGAGAAGGACCAGGAGGGAGGGAGAAAGGGAGAGAAGCATCAATGTCCAGTTGCTTTTCACCTGCCTCCAGCTACAGAGCTGGCTAGAGACCTGGCTTGCAACCTGGTTATGTGCCCTGACTGGGAATTGAACCAGCGACCTTTGGGTTTCACAGGCTGGCACCTATCCACTGAGCAACATCAGCAAGGAACATTACTTTCTTTTATAACTGAAATACAAGCTATGATCATTAATGCTCTTTTTAATATTGATTTTATTTTAGAGTTTATTCATAAAATTTGAGTCACAAAGAAAAAAGTATTTCTTCGGACAATATTAAGATTATACAGCTTTTGAACCTACCTTAAACTAAAAGTTCTATTTAGAAAGACCTCATTACAAAATGTCAGAAGTTTAAAATTCATACTTGTCGACTCATTAATTCTATTCCTAGGAACTTATCTGAAAAATACCTTAAGGATTTAAGTTCAAGGAAGTTTCTCCTATAATTAAATTATTTTCAATAACTAAAGAATTATTTGCTATTATATTAACTAAACATTGATGACAGGAAATTAATGGAGTATGTCATATCTTCCCAATACAAAACTGTAGTCATAGAATAAGAAATAATCACCAGCAGTTGGGGAAGGGAGAAAGAAAAGTGGTAAGTATGGAGGGCCTATTGCCAAACAGTACCAGAAACCAACTACGCCCTACCTACCACAAGATCTCCTGAATTCCACCAGACAGACTGTTTTCTCAAGAAGCCACATCACCTCGCTATAATAAACAGCTTACAATAGCCAATTACATATAAATTGCTAAGTATAAACATGCAATCCTGGATATACATAAATAATAAGCTCCCAAGGGCCTCTGACACCTTTGCCTATATTTGAGATAAAGAAATATTTCAAAGACTCTGGGTACTAATTTCAACTGTTCAAATTCAAAGTTTTCAATTTATTATACCTGGCTTTCTCTGAATGGAAAATTTTGACCTATTCTAATTTGCAGAGCATAATGGCTTTAAGAGAATACTTAATCAGTACAATATCCAGAAAAACAAACAGGCTTAAAATGAATGATAGTTATTACGGAAAATAATGCTATTTTGGCACTAAGTATATTGTACAGCATTAAAAAAATGCTTAACAGGGCCCTGGCTGGTAGCACAGTGGTTAAGGCGCCAGCCTGCGAACCCAAAGGTCGCAGGTTCGATTCCCCAGCCAGGACACATAACCAGGTTGCAAACCAGGTCTCCAGCCAGGTCTGTAGCTGGAGGCAGGTGAAATGCAACCGTACATTGATGCAATAAAAATAAAAAAATAAAATAAAATAAAATAAAATAAATAAAAAAATGCTTAACAATGGAACACAACAGGGTGGGGCAAATAGGTTTATAGCGGTAAGTAAACAAACACGAAGTTTATCATTTGTATTATTATTTATCATTATTTTTCCATATGAACAACTGTAAACCTACTTTTGCCCCACCCTGTATGCAGAGGTTAAAATTGCAATGACTCAGAGATGCGTAAAAAAAAATGTTACCATCTAGTGAAAAAAAAGCAAACTACTAAAAGCTATGCAGATTATGGCTACAACTACATGAAAGTGGGTGATGGTGAAATTGTAGGTAACTTCCCAAAAGTTACCTACAATTTCAATATTGTGGACATACTATTGTTTCAACTGAAAAAGGTGAAAAAAAAAAACAAACAAAAAACAGAGATAAGGCAATTTTTGCAAGCCTAAAGGCCCCATTTGCTGCTTCTGAGATCCAGATTTTAAAGTGAAGAAATAAATAAAATTGAATATACAGCTGTTTGTTTCTAGGAATACAAACAGGAGGAAATAAACAGAGGGAGGCTAATGTCTGTGAGATTGGGCTAACTACTTCATCTCCAGCTGTGTTTTAATTTATATTACTAAACAGTAACAAACCCTTTTTACGATAGAGGCTGAGAATTTCCATGTGTGCCCAGTGAAATTTAAAGGCACACTAGAAAATACTTGCAATGTTAGAATCGGTAATTTGCTGTCTGGTCTATATTCTAAATTGTACAGCATCAGTTGAATTATTCAGGAGTTAATTCTAATTTAACGCCATCTAAAAGCAGAGATGATGACAGAGATGGTCGATCATTTACGAGTGACTTGAAATATAAGAAGGATGGGCAAAGGAAAATCATACACTTATTGCTGCGGTAAGACGGCTAAGTCAATAATTAAGCAAGCTGGCTTACACTGAGGTCAGTTTATGTCGCTGGATCATACTTGCAAATAGCCCTTCAAAAACTATAGCAAGATTTCTACCACAGCCAGAGAGGTCAGGGAGGCAGGGATATATCCAAATAGAGGTGAAGCAATAAAATTTTTTTTTTCTCTTTTAAATGAAAACTGTAATGTCAATGAAAGCCCAGACCCATATGAAATCAAGAAGACATTCAAAACTCCATTATTATAAAGTAGATTCTTTAAGTTATCAATTTTTAATGCTACCAGCATAAGATGACTACTTTTACACAGGATACCTGATTGTAAGAAAGTATTGTACACAAGCAGGGGAGAGGTGGTGGGGAGGAGGGGATAAATGGTAATAGAAAAAAATACAATTAAAAAAATGAAGTATTAAGCCCTGGTTGATGGCACAGTGGATAAGGCACTGGCCTGCGAACCCAAAGGCTGCTGGTTCGATTCCCAGCCAGGGCACATAACCAGGTTACAAGCCAGGTCCATGGCTGGAGGCAAGTGAAAGGCAACCATACATTGGTGTCTCTCTCCCTCTCTCCCTTCCCCTCTATCTAAAAATAATAAATAAAACCTTTAAAAAATATGTGAAGTATTAAAAAAAAAGATAGTATACAAATTTTCAACCTAATTTTATAGTTAATTTTTAAATAGACTTAATTTTTAAAATGTTATTATAAACTTGATCCTTGATTTATGACCATAGGTGTATCAATTAAAATGTGTCCAAGTTCTTTATTTTTTAAAGCTGGTCATAATAGATAATGACATAGGTTACATAAAAGAATAAATTCCACATGTGGGTATTGCTCCAAACTGCTGTTGCCATTAAAAACAACAACAAAACTCTGAATTTTAAATAATCTGATTACCTATTATTTAGATTGCAGATTAACATAAGGTCAATTGCTCAAAGATGTTTTCCAGTGGTGGTATAGCACCACACTTGCCAACCTACCCCAAACCTACCCCAAGCCTAATTCCCAGTTCAGGCAGTTCTCTCAGGTTTAGGTTCTTCATTTCTAAGAATATAGAACAAGCACTTACAAAGTGAGAGGTACATAAACGCTGAACAACTGGTGGGTAGGTAGGTCCCCATGGCATATGCAGTACATGGCTTAATGTAGTATAAAACACTTAGCAGAGTGCCTATAGCATAGTTAAGTATTCCATAAACAGCAGATAATACATAAAACAAGTAGACAAGAACTCAGAATAAATAACATGAATGTAATCTCTAATTCAAGTAAGTGTTTTCTCAAATCTTAAAGAGTAAAAAACCCCACTACTAGTATGCAGTTTCTTTAGTGTCTAGCACCATTTCTAGAAAATAGCAGGTATACAGGACACACATTACATCACTAAATAATGACTACTGAAAACAATTATGAAGCTCTGAGTATTACTTGTTGGTAGACCTTGTTTATCTTTGCATTCTAGTGCCAGGCAGATTATGTAACACAGCATTTAGCTAATTACATCTTTTTTGCATTTGACTTAAAATATAAACATATTTGAATTTTGAAAACTTTAAAGTCAATGCAAGAGGTTTTGTGTTTGGACTATTGACATTCACCAGGTTAAGGGCCAGGTCTGTCTGGTTCATTATGATATTTTTAATAGATAGTCAGTGTTTAACACATATTAGCGGCTCAAATATTTAAGTAAAATGCCAGAATTTTTCCTTTATGTTCTGTAGAAAGAGGAAAACAAAACCATAATCCCTAACCAGAATTTATACCAAACATATGAGAAAGCTATAATGAAAAAAATTACTGCTGGGAAGGTTTTTAAAGTAAAAAATCAGTCTTGGTGTATGTCCAGTATATCTCAATAAAGCTAGGAAAGAAGAAAAGAAAGTCTTGAAGTGACAAGTAGAATAGCTTATCACAGTAAGGGCCTAATAGCAGTGTTGTTTTGGATCCCATAAACATTTCCCCTAAATAGCATACTGAATTTTCATGTGCTTTCATAACAAAACTCAAACAATTCAGAGTCATATATAGTTTTACCAATAGTATATGTTGCTGTTGTTGTTTTTTTTTTAACTGAGAAGCTCCATACAAAAACCTTTCTAAAGTAAAAAGCCCACTTTTCACAAAGCTCTATTAAAATCTCTGATTATTTCCTCTTCTTGTTTCCCAGAACTGCAATAACTGGCTTGGTTCTATGCCCTAAAAGAAAAAATAAAAAACAACACATGGAAATGTTCTAATCTTTTGACCCCTCTGCCAATTAAAGAGCACACTCCTAGGAAGGTCCCTGCAATACTAAGTTTGAGAGATAATAAATGACATCAGAAACCTCAAAAAGCAAGGTTATAAAATGCAAATTATTTTCTAATACAAGTAATTCTCTCAAAAAACCAAGTAAATGCCACAATAAGGAAACATTTGAGCCCTGGCTGGTGTGGCTCAGGGGATTGAGCGCCAGCTTGCAAACCAAAGGGTAGCAGGTTTGATTCCCAGTCAGGGCACATGCCTAGGTTGTGGGACCTGGCCACAGTTCAGGGAGTGCAAGAGTCAAACACACATTGATGTTTCTTTCTCTCCTCTCTCCTTCCCTTCCCCTCTCTCTAAAAATAAATAAAAATCTTAAAACAAAACAAAAAACTGAGTGTTAAAAAGAAAGAAGAAAACATCTGAGCCCTGGCTAGTGCAGCTCAGTGGATAGAGCGCCAGCCTGTGAAATGAAGGGTCCCTGGTTCAATTCTCCACCAGGACACACGCCTGGGTTGCGGGCCAGGTCCCTGGTTGCAGGTGTGCGAGAGGCAACCAACCGATTGATGTAGTTCACATATCATTGTTTCTCTCCATCCCTTCCCCTATCTAAAAATAAATAATCTTAGAAAAAACACAAAAATTGACAACCACCAGATGGGCAAAAATATAAAAGTTAGCACCAAGTGCTGACAAAGATGTGAATCAACAAGAACTCATGTTGAAGATATTATAAACAGTACAACCACTTTAAAAAATAACTTCGATTTATTCAATAAAGTTGAAATGTACATACCTTACAACATCAATTATACTCCTAGTCATTTTTCTAGAGAATAGAGAAACCCTTATAAATGTGCTTGAGGAGACATACAATAATGTTCACACATAATAACCATAAAATAAAACAGGAAACAAATATCTTCCAACAGGAAATGGTTAAGTTATAGTATAATCATACACCAAAATGCTACCGACATAGAAATAAAGTTCATTAATTGTGGATGAATCTCATGAATAATTACATTTAACATGACAAGCAAATCACATATTTTGTTTAGTAAAGATAAAAAAAGGAACAGGACGTTAAATCACGGATTATATATGAACTCAAGCAATATGTGGCAAAATTTAAAAGAAAACCGTAAGAATGTTATAAACACAAAATAATGGATAGTGGCTACCTTTGGAGGAGAGAAGAATGGGGTCAGGGGTGCAAGGAGGAACTTCGAAGGTTTGAGCATATTTACAGCTAAAGGAATATCAAGTGTAGCGGTCATCTTTTTTCTTTCTCTCTGACAAGTTACATTTATTTGGTCTGTATTAAATTTTTCATAATGAAATAACACACATACTGAAAAGAGGTTTTAGAAAGTCTTAGATCAGATAAAACTAGAAGTGACATATTTCACCCATAGAGATTAGGCTCCTGTTAATTGCATAAAATGCACTCACCTGTATTGGACAAACAGTTTAAATTACAGATTATTTTAACCTGCCTTGCACCTTCCAACAGAACAAGTATAACCGAAAAGTTAAAGGCAAGAAAGTAATTATTAATCATTATTCTTCATGGTACAGAGTCCCTACTTAGGAGCTAGTCAAATTATTTCCAGGTGGCTCTGGGAATTTGTAAATCTTCCACTGTTGTCATTCTCATTCTGTTGCCTATTAGGCAATTTTGTGGTTTAAAGATTACGAAATTTTGCTCTGGTTTGCTACACAGTTTGAACTTTGAAAGTGACTAACATCAAAAAGATGAGATTAAATATTTACACGAAAAAATATCTTTTATTAACACCCATGTAAAAAACTTTATAAACAAAAATTAGAAAATATTAACCAGAAAGTCCTGATCCTTGGATTTTGGACTTGATATATGGCACTACATAAAGTAATTAAATCACTGTCCTTTCGAATTTACACATATCATTCACATTTCCTATTTTCAAATGGTTTACATTTGGAAAACGTCATTTTGAACAAGATAACTAAAGTATTTGGAAAAAACCTGCAGGGAAAATACTGAAGCAATAAGTGAGTGTATTTCTGTTCAGCATGTAAGCTCCCAAGGGTTCCCTACGTACCTAAACCCCCTTTCCACAGGCAGAACCCAGAAGTTTCTGGGCTACCCCCTACATTATAGGCCAAATGTCACAGCCTCAGTCTGTTAAGTCTCCAGGTCACTGTGCTCTAACTTTCTACTGAACCTAAATACATGAAGCCACTCAGTGCCCAAGTTCAGCCCATCTCTATTCCATTTCTTGATCCACCCCCTGAACCAGCATTAGCCCTGAAAGGTAGTTTGTTGTTTTTGTTTATTTAAGATTTTATTAATTATATTTAGAGAGAAGGGCAGGGAGGGCAGGAGGGAGAAAGGGTGAGAAGCATCCATGTATGGTTGCCTTTCACCTGCCTCCATCTGGCTGGAGACCTGGTTTGCAACCTGGTTATGTGCCCTGATTGGGGAATTGAACCAGTGACCTTTGGGTTCACAGGCCAGCACCAATCACTGAGCCGCAAGCAGCCAGGGCGCCCAGCAAGGTTTTGCTCTCTCTGTCTCTGACAGTTCTATCTTGTAAACTAAACTACTGATTGGAGTGGTGCACCATCATTAGCAAACTCCCCTCCCCTATATCCTCAACCTCTTCTCAAAGTATTGCCCCAGTATTCTGGCTGCTAAAGACTTCCTTCCCCTTGAGGGCAACAGCTGTCGTGCTGCACTCTCTCAAACAGCAGCTATTTATTCCCCACCTTTCCAGATCCTTCAAGCGCCTGAGCCATTCATCCCCTTAATCCCACGCCCTATCATACAGGTAACATTGGCCAACTGAAATCTCTGTAAACTTCACAATGTGTTTCTTGAACTTGAGCTGGCTTTGTGGCTTCCTTTGACCAATACAAAACAGTGGAAATGACCAGGGCTCAAGAGGTTGAGCACTTGAGCTTATTCACTTTTCTGGCATAAATAATACCTGCTTTCCCCATAAGAACAAGCCTGGGCAAGCCTATTGGAGGATGAGAGATCATGTAAAGAGAGCCAAGTACAGATAAGGCCATTCTAGACCAGCCAAGATGAAAGGTCTCCTACTTGAACTACTGCTGATCTCAGACAACATTAAAACCAACAGAAATCAGAGACATTGCCCCGCTAACCCAGGGATATGTACACAATAATACAGTTCTTATTTTAAGGCACTGCATTTTTTGGATGGTTGGTTATGTAGCATGATTAATTAGTCACATTAACTCATCATATCTCTTCAACTTGGGTTATCTATTACATTTCTCCTTTAATGTTTTTGAGGACTTGAAGCCAACGCCAAAAATTAAGTACTTTCATTCCAGTGTCTTCTGCAAGTGAAGCTTTAATAGCCGGCCACGCAGGAACTGTTAGTTACAGAAAGGATTTACAACCCCATGACAGAACTGTGTTTCTCCTACCAACAACAGTGCTTGTTTTCAATTTAGAGTTTCTTTTGCAGCTCTGCTAAAAAAAGAACAAAAGTTGGACTGAAAATCATTCGTATTGTTTTGTAAAAATCTGGATTGCTAGGTAAATGTTCAAAACAGACCCGGGATTCCTTTTTGTAAGGAAAAAAAAAAAAGTAGTTGATTTGCTTATCCTTCTATCATTCTTTTCTGAAATGCAAAAACTTACCAGTGTCAACTATTCCTGAGAAACATACTCCTTTTCCAAATTTACAAAGAATTTCATTTCTACTTTGCAGTCTTCTACCTCCTCCAAAAGTTTAAGTAAGCAGGATTTTACTAAAGCTTAAATATACATACAGTCTAACTCAGCAATTCTAAATCTAACAGCTATAACAATATTTGTGTATGACCACAAAGTTTGTGTATGTTCACTATGACACTTAGAAATGGAAGGAAACAACCCTAAATATCTGAGTATAACTAAATTACTAAAACACATTTTATAAGATGTTTACTAGGTAAAAAGGAAGTCAAAGAATAGTACATATAGGACAAGCTCATTTCTGTAAAAACACACATATATGTATGTGTACATGTATGGATGTAAACGTAAAAACAGGGAATTAGAAGGATGAACCAAACTGTTGATACATACATATATCTTCTTAGGAAGCAGAGTATGGATGGGTGGTATAAGGGAAGCGTAAAAGAAGATTCCACAAACTGTTTCAAGTGCGATCGTAACATTTTCCAATAAATTTTCCTTAGAATGCAGTGTCCGATCTTAAATTGTCACAAATAATTGCTAGTTAAATCATGTAAATTAATCCAAAGGTAAAATTAACAACTCAGTCCAGCACTTACAAATTACACATTCACATATAGATACATACATGGCTCTATCCACCAACCCACCTATCCACCTGCACATATGACCCTGAGCTGTACTTTCTTGATCATTACTATAGGTGTTTTGATCCTCATCTATGAATTCTGCCACATCTTTTTCACTCAGCAATGGCAAGCAGCAGCCCTGGTATAAAATACGGGTATTTTGCAAACTAATCCAGCAGAACACCAATTACAGATACCTTATATTACCAATGGTAGTCACTGTCAATGTGAAATCAGGATGAGCCAAGGCTTAAGACTCAATTTACTCAAATATTCAAATGTTTTAAAACTACTTGGGCTTACCTGCAAGCTCATGAACTGCTTTTACTTTTAAGGTTTATGGCTTTATGATATAAATACACAGATATTAACTTAAGGATGGTAAACACTTCCATATCCTCACCTAAGGTCTTGCAAACATCACTAGCTTATCACAGCATGCTTTCTCAATGATCTAGTAGTTGGATCTGAACACTGTGCTCCCAAAGGCTACTGCTAATCCACCAGAGTTGGAATGTTAGTTGAAATGCACCCACCATCTCCATGTCATCAATGGTCTGAAACAAACCACACCCTCCTGGTGGTTACAGGATTGTGTGGTCCTCTCTCACTTTTCATTTTGGCCTTCACCACGTGAGCTGCCTTGGTTAACAGGACACAAGCAGGCACGATGCACACGGAGGTTTTTTTTAATGCACTAGCACACTGGGGTTTGTCCTCTTAGAAGCCAGCTACCATGTCATAAGGAAGTCTAAAAGGACCACAAGGTGATAAAGAGGCCACAAGGAGAGAGACAGGCACTGGGCGTTCTAGCCACAGCTGGGTTTCAGCTGGAGAGAGCTGCATGGGTGACCTCAGGGCTACCACGGAGCAGAAGAGCAGCCTCGCTGAGCCTAGTCCACCCTGTAAGGTGAGGAATTAAAAATCACTGTTGTTTTAGGTCATTACATTTTAGGGGCGGTTGGTTATGCAGCAGCAGATAAGTGAAAGACGAACACTGTTCCAAACCATCTGCTTCACTAATAATCCATGTAGATTCTCCATCAGAGAATCCAAATTTCAATTTTATCAGTCCATTCAGGAGCATTTATTGCAGGTACGGACAAATTGCGGCATTTTCACACACTCTCTAAACTGTGAGAGAGAACATAAATCTGTACAAATCTTTTACGGAGCAATTTGGTAAAATGTTAAGTGATGAACCTTTTAAAAAGCTCATATCCTTTCCCCATAATTCCAAGTCTGTGAAACAGACATGCATATTAGAATGTCATAGAAGAATTTATCTCATAAGACAGATCAGAGTAAAAATTCTATTGGATAAGTATATGATCTCACACAACATAAGTTTAAATAAAATAATATTTAACATAGTATTTAGCAATAAGATGCAAGTTTTAAAAAATACCTGCATATGATTATACATATACACAGAAATATTATTAGGAATTCTCTATGCATAACATGAGTGAGTGGTTTTCATTTTTTCCTTCTTTATGCTCATCAGTATTGTCCAAATGTCCTTTAAGAAAAATGTATTACAGCTGTGGCTGGTGTAGGTCAGTGGATTGAGCCCTGGCCTGTGAACCAAAAGGTTACTGGTTTGATTCCTGGTCAGGGCACATGCCTGGGTTGTGGGCCAGGTCCTGGGTTATGGATGTGCAAGAGGCAATAGATCAGTGTTTCTCTCACACATTGATACTTCTTTCCCTTTCTCCCTTCCTTTCCCTATCTCTAAAAAAATAAGTAAAATCTTTTTAAAACCAAAAACTTACTATAAAACAGGTTAGGAAAAAATCATACACAGTAACAAACATTTTATTTATTTGATAGATTGCTTGATTTGGAATCCTGATATTTCTTTACTGAAATTCTCTAAATATGGCCCTGGCTGGTGGCTCAGTGGATAAGGTGCCGGCCTGTGAACCCAAGGTTGCTGGTTCGATTCCCCAGCCAGGGCACATAACCAGGTTGCAAGCCAGGTCTCCAGCCAGGTCCCCAGCTGGAGGCAGGTGAAAGGCAACCATACATTTGATGCATCTCTCCCTTTCTGCCCCCCTCCCTGCCCTTGTCTCTAAAATGAATAAATAAAATCTTAAAAAAAAAGTTTTCTAAATGCCATTATTATTAGAATGCATCTATATTCAGTGGTGGAGCAACTTTTTAAAAACTACAACATGTTATAATTTCCCTTTATCATTGCTTTGTACTATAAAAACTGGGCAAGGAGTTTATAATTTCTTTTCAAAACTCTGCCATTCTATCCTATTTTACTGAGTTTTACATTTTAGGTTGAACAACTTGATAAATATTTAATAAAATGGGTATTATATACACCTTCAACCAAGTTCAGCAAATCCTGTTGGAATTGATTCAATATGAAGACGAAAGCCTTTTTTTTTTAAACCCTCACCTAAGGATATGCTTATTGATTTTAGAGAAGGGGGATGGGAAGAAGTGAGAGAAGGAGAGAAACCTAGATGTTAGGGAGAGAAACATCACACAGTTGCCTCTTGTACATGCTCTGACAGGGACTCAAACCTGTGACCTTTCGGTTTACGGGAGGACACCCCAACCAGCCGAGCCTTACTGGCCAGGGCAAAACTAAAACTATTTCTCATCTCCGAGGTATAAATTCTCTCCTTTTTCTTCTTAAGACCAGGTCTATCTGAAGAAATAACATGTATAACGAATCTAAATCATCTGGAAGGGACAGGGAAAACAAAACCCAAGTACAACCTGGATGAGGGGTATACACACAGCAAGCAGGTTTTAGCAACTGTTCTCTAGCACGGACACGGGGAGGTTCCCTGTACAGTGCTCGTGATTTCATAAGACCCGCAGGGCATCCCTGGCCAGTACCACTGAAGGGGGCAGCTCTGATCACAGCAAGGCTCCACTGCCTTCGTCTCCTCAATTCCTTTGCCCACGACAGCAGTATACGAGACTGACTTCTGCGGTTTCTTCCTTGGACCTTGGCACTTCTTTATTCTGCCGGGTCCAGGCCTACACCACCCCGCACCCTTTCAACTACACCCTCTGAAATGTGAGGCAAAAGCTGCCCTGAAGAGCAGAGTGGTGTCTACAGTCCAGAGCGCTTCTCTTGGGTGCCTCTAAAGTGACGGCCCCTTCGCCCAACAATTCCCAACTCGCGCAGAGGACACCTCCAGGGACCAAGGAGTTTCCTGAATAGTTGTAAACGTCTAGCATCTGCACAACACCAGGACTGCTTTCCATTTCTTTCAGGTTTCTACAGGACTCACTGATTTCAGTATTTTCAGATTTGGTCTACGTTCACTTTACCCCTATTCTTTCTTTTTTCTTTTTACTGATTCTGAGAGAGGGGAAGGGAGGGTGACAGAGAGGGAGAGAAACAGCGGTATGAGAGAGAAACACTGACTGGTAGTAGCCTCCTGCACACGCCCCGACTGGACCCATGTTATTCTTGACAGTCTAGACGTCAGTATCTCCCTCGTTATCTGGAAACCACAAGGAGCTTGAAGCGTGCAAGTTTCCAAGTGGAAATAGCATGGTCAATGGTGAGGTCTGGGTTTTGGCTGCCTCCAAACAGGCTTCACAGTTCTCTGCACTACCTTGGCTTCATCTCGGGTCTGTCCTACCTTCGGGCCTCTGAGCAGATCCCATCTGTCTCTCGGAGAACCACAGAAACCAAACTTGATCAACAGCTCGTTTACTAACCCATACTGGGTTGGGTAAGTGTCATGTGAAGAATATTTACATTTCACAAAGAGCCAAATCAGAAAGTTTCTGAACAGCATGAAATTAAGTTGACTGTCATCATCAAAGTGTATTTAATCAAGAAATATTTATTGGGGAACTACTGTGAGAACGGCTCAGGCTAAGGGACTAAAAACACAGCCCTGAACAGAATTGCTTGTTAGGGAGCTTACCTGCCACGTGGAGTGTGTGCAAATAGGTATTAAACTAAGTGTTGCCTGGATTCTAACACATACTTTGAAAACACATTGTTTCTGAAATAAGGATGGAGAGGTTATTTACTATACTATGGTCATGCCTCTCTTTCCCCCCTGAAAAGCTGTTATTAAATCAGCAGTAACTGGTAATCACTGGCTTCAACGAAATGTGGTAATTATATAATTAAATATTTAATCATAATCCGGTTAAGCGCTAAGAAGTACTTCCGAGGAGAGTCTGATGGGGAACAGAGCTTGCTCTGCAGGGGCTCCATCAGCCCTCCCGAATCTCAATGACCCCCTTCCCTTCCCGGATGGAAGCTGGACCACGTGTCTCCTCCTCTGCTCAACCCTGCAGTGGTTCATCTTCCTCAGTAACAGCCAATGACATCAACCACTGGGGCCTGCACACAGTCCTGCCCAGTACTTTTGATTTCGCCTCCCTTTCCCTTCATGCTCGTTCCTCATGGCTCCTCTACTGGTTCTTTTACCCGGCTCTATTTTTTGTCTTATGGCATTTATACAGTCTTATATACTATACAATTTATTTATTTATTTAGTCTGGCATCCCACTCCCCAGAAGGATCAAGCTTTCTTGTCAATGTTGGTTAGTAAGATATCCTCATCACCAAGGCATATAATGGTGAGTTCCAAATGGTGAAGAGAAATGAAAGCAAGAAGTCATCAGTGATGACTGACTGAAAAACACGGCTGTTGGGGCGGAAATCATCATCAAAATCAGCTGGCTAAGCTGGGCTCTCACTTCAACAGTGGACAGTGACTTACAGAACTTCTGCCCCAGTTTTACTCCTTTTTCTAAACTTCCATGCCACACTGGTTCCATCCCAAGTCTTTCTTTAGATATGGCAACACGTTCCCTCTGTTGATGGTCCAGTCTCCAGCCCACGAGTCTTTTGGGCGACTCCACGCTGCTCTCTTCTGATGCCCTCTGCAGGGATTTTACAGCTGCATGTTCAGGCGCAGGCTCACCTCTTATGTTTGTGAGAAAGTCCTTTTAATATAGCCGGTCAAAACATGAAGTATACTTCATAGCATTTTATCGCAGGACACAATGGTGTATTTGTGGGTTTTTTTTAATTACCACCCCTCCCACTAATTTAAAGACTAAAGCTAAAGTCCATGTCTGTTTCACGGACAAAGCCTAAACCATTTAGCACACAGCCAACATTCAGTATTTTTTTTGGGGGGTGGGGGGGGGGTGGGGGGTTGTGTTTCTTGTTCATAAAGAAGGAATGGATGAGAATGCTGAAAGTCTTATAAAAAGGCCAGATTTTTGCGACCTAAATGCTATGCCCAGCAGCTCAAATTTGAATCACCATTACCACCTCCACCTGAAGTTCTTCCTGACCATCTACTCACTTATTCTGGTCAAGGGTACCAAACCTTCTCACAGCAACTCAGACACAAAGGCTTTGAGTGGCTTTTGACGTCTCTTTCTGTCAACATCCCAGCTCAGTAAGACTTCTGAGGCCTGTCAACTCCTTTTTAGTATCTTTTATCAGTGGCCTCCTTCCTTCCCATTTCCACTGCTACTTGGTTTGAGCAAAACTACCTCCTAGATCACAGCAACTGATCCAAAATTGGGTCTCCTTGATCCCAGGCTTATCCATTTCTAATCCATGCTGCCCAGATTAAAATCTCCCTTAAAACCTTCTTTTTACTCTTCCGTGGCTTGCTTAGGAGATAGAAACCTCAGCCTGATATTCAAAAGACAGACACAACTTCAGGTTGTGAAATACTTCCAAATAGTATTTCTCATTTTACCTCCCATGATCCTAGCATTTTGTGTGCCAACATCATTTGCCAACGGGGTAGTTATCACTATTCATCACACACATTATACTTTCTTTGACCATTCACTTACATCAAGCCATGTGGATTCCATCCATACCCCCAGGTCCAGCTCAACCCTGCCTCCTTCCTTCATGCCTTTCCAGGACAGCAGGCCAATTTGCCTCTCCCTCCTCTGCTTCCTTAAGACACTACCTGACAACTAGTATCATTCTTTCACACTGTAACTCCAATTTACACATACATACTTATACATGCAGCTTTTCACCATTAATACCCCCTTATACATATTATAGAAAAATAAGGCCACAGGAGAAGAGCATTTGTCAACAGAACTCAGTGTCTTTCATAGGACAGACTGAGGTGGGTACAAAGGCAGGTTTATATCCAGCTAGCTACTCTCCAGGGTCTCCAATCTCACTGTTACAAGCAATTTTATCTTTTTCTACTCTTCATTTCTTCCCCCTTCCTAAACATACACCAGCTTTAAGAATAAGAAAAAAAACACACACAAAGAAGTCTATGCAGATTAGGAGAAAAAACCATTTGAGAACTCCGGAAAGGGTTCTCAAAATGCCACCACTTGAGTTGTGGAGGATCCTCGAGTTCTATCCCAATGAACTCCTTCATCGCCATGGCCATGGCTTACTCAAGGGTGACTGGGTGCTGGGCATTACGCTAAAACAGGAAGTCCAAGGATACAGTCATAAGCAGTGGTCCTGAAATTAAAAAGATGGACAACGGGATTCCCCAATAAAATTCAATATGGTTGGAAGTCTGGTATCCCAATCTTGAATGTCGAAAATGCATTTTATTATTGAAACACTGTTATTTATGGTAAAATTTCATATCTGCCCCCAGAACACTCTTCTTTCCCTTTATGCAAATGGGTCTTAAAATCACATGTTTTTTCCATTTTTTCATTTTAATGTCTTCCTCCTGTTAGATGGCAGGCTCCAGGAAGGCAGGGTCCCTGCAGTGTGGTCATCAGTTCACTCCTCAGCCCCTAGAATAGTGCCTGGCATTATTTAGGCCCTCAAAAGTATTCAATCGATGAAAAGAAATAACCAAATTCCAAGACCCTGTCAATATACAATACTAGTCAACAAGTTTTCCAGTTGAATAAGCTTTTGTTTGTAGGGTAGCCTACTGACCTCACCACCGCATTTGTTTCCATGAAAGAACATCTCTAGTCCCAAGCAACCAACTGATAGGGTAATATATAGATAAAGCCTGCAACGCTGCTGCCCCGTATTTTCAGCCCAGCGCCCTTCATTTGAATGCCACTGACTAGTAATGAAGGTGTATGACCTACAATAGGTCCTTAACCTCTTTAAGTTTCAGTTTCATTATCTGAAAAAAGGAAGGAGAAAGAAAACAAAAGGCTATAATGAAGATTAAATTAATGCTGTGCTGAAAGGTCTCACACTAAATAAGTTCGTGTTTCCCATGCTATCTCCCTCTTTTAATACGTGTCTTTATACCATACACTCCTTGAAGGTTATTCCGTTGTGCTGTGCAAGCCTACTGAATTAGTATAAAGTGCTTTACACAAGAATTACCTGTTACAGTCCAAACTCAGTCATGAATACGAAAAAGAAACACATTGTCCATGAATCGTTCTGAGCAGTATACAGTTATTGCTTTAGTAATCAAAATCCAATTACAGTATTACAGTACTACCTGGTATACCAAACAACTTTATCAAACACACAGTAATATAGTCTGACATTCTTGTGGCAATTATGTTATATTCTCCACCTTCATTATTTTGGATTGTAATAATCTATGAAGAAACATTTTTTTTTTTCACTTGCATCTTTGATCAGCTACTTCATAAGAATTCCCCTCATTGCAGGTTAGTTTAAAATTCTCAACACACATTAGATCCAGCTATCACAGGTATTGAAATAAAACTTCATTAATCAAAATCAAACACTGCTCTATTTGCATATCTAAGAAAAATTGCAGTTTTCAGAACTTAAAATTTTAAGTCAAAGAAAAAGCAATAGGAAAACATAACCTCAACATTTACATACATTTTATTATCCTGCAATGACTTTTTCATCTGCCATCCTGCCACATATAACAATGACCTTTAAATAATCAGGACAAAGTTTCTCACTATTCAGAGAACACTGTTTTAAGATTTACTTGGCACTTGAAGTTAACCTTCTCAAAGCTTTGAAGACAGAGGAATAGTCAATGATACATCCATTGTAAGTTACCATGACCTGTCATTACAGCATCATTAAGTGCTATTTTCGAGGAGTAAGCAGAAAGCTTTTTAACTTTTAAATATGTACGATTATTTTCTATACTTTATGGGCTAAGGTATTTGCATATTAAAAGCTACACTTTATAAAACTCCCCAACAATTATTCCTAAAGATAAGTAGCAGTTATTAAGTTTTAAAAGCAGTATAGAAAATATTCAAAATAATCAAACTGAAACTCTGTGTACATGTATTTATGCACACATGTAATAAAATAATTTAGAAGCTGGGTAGCTTAAGGCACACACAAAAACTACTTTTCTCAGAAAAAATTAAAATATTAACTATATTTAATACATAAGAATTAATTTTCAAATAGTAACATTTGGGGGCCAAATGGGTTTAGAGTAAAATACTTTCTCTGTTATATATTCTGCTATCTAGCTGTATACTTTTATTAAAAACCAATTTGAAAAAGTATACAATGTAAACTGATGATCCAACTCCTACTGTAATCAGGACCTTTGTTGACATTAGCACTTGACTGTTCCATGCAGCTCCGCAGGCTCTGCAGAGAAGATGTGCATAGGAACTACAAACTGCAGCAACAGGAAGAAAGCAAGCACAGAGAACTCTGGCGCTACATCCTTCACACTTATCTGGGGTTATCTCTAAAAGCCTCAAGAGTGAGACTGAAAATAGTTAAGCATGATAGAAAAGCTAAGTAGCTTTCCCTGTTTTCCACATTATCTCTCCTGGGCTGTTAGAGTTCTTTATCATGTAGATTACTGTGAATTCCCAGAACCAGGTGAAATTTCAAAGAAATTTAAATATGGGATAGAATTTAGAAGTCACCTTTCACAGCTGGCCTAATTTAAAGATGTGGAGACTGAGCTTCAAAGTGTTTAAGGGTTTAAGACCACTGTCTAGCTCTTCTGACTCTTCCCCACTCTGGGGTCTTACCACCCACTTTCACTCAAATGTCAATACCAAAATATTATCCAAAGGTACTTCTTTTTGGTAACCTACCACTCTGGGCAATAATGCCTAATTGCTCATAACAACGTAAGAGAGTAAGAAGTTTCTAGGGCATTAGAGCCTACATTAAGAATTTAACTAATCTTAAAAGAAATTAGTTTTCTCGTATGACCCAGAAAGGAAAGACAGTAGGATCTATCACTCAAATCATATATTTTACATAAAAGAAATTTAATGAGTGATGTTTCTATAACATGGTCCATTTTAGAACAAATTACTTTCATAGCCTAAATTGTTTATTGTTACTTTTAGACACAATTATTAGCTGCCTCTTAATATCACATAATGAAAAACCACTAGTGTAAAAATGTCCTCAAAGTTAATCTCAATTACAGATTTCTTAACACTGTCCTCATTTTCCTCAGAAAATGGGCATGACACTCAAATAAGGTCCTAATTAAGTCAGCATAAAAGAAAATCTAGTTCTTTGACTGGTAAGGTTCAGTGGGTTGAGCTTCACAGGCCTGTGAACCAACGGGTCGCTAGTTCCATCCCCAGTCAGGGTACATGCCTGGGTTGCCCACCAGGTCCCCACTTGGGGGCATGCAAGAGGCAACCACACAGTGTTGTTTCTCTCCCTCTTTTTCTCTCTCTCTCCCTTATCCTCTCTCTAAAAAAGTCAATAAAATTTATTTTTTTAAAAGTCTGATCAAAATGGCTAGTAAAACAAAAGAAAACTCAGTCAATCCAACAGCATTGTCTAAATTAAAATATATTCAGCCCACAGAGAATAACATTTTGCACTCACACATTCATCTAAGAATGCACATAATCACAGAAATTAAAACATCACTAAGAATTGTTGTGTTACTCCTTCTCTTGTAAGATCAGTGAGGCTTATGTAGTTAAATAAAAATAAGTGAACTCCATCTTCAGAAATATCATGCATGCTACATCAAAAAAAAAAAAAAAAAAAAGGTATTCCTTTTCATGGCAATAAAAACTCACTTTAAGATGAAAATAACCACTAGAAAAAATACTTGATGACTCTGCACTTTACTCATACCTTTAGTTTTTAGGCCCTCTAATAATGTATAACACAATCTCCAAATAAAAGCAGTAACTGAAAAATATCCAGAAGTACCACACCTGGGCTTTCAAAGCAAGCATTTCTAATAGCTATAAATATCTCTTGACATTTTATGTAAATATCATTCTAACAAATACTAAAGCCAAGCAACCAATTATAATTTAATGGAAGTATCGCATAGTCTTGAAAATGTCACTTAGTAAAATACCTTACAGGATCTGCTGAAATAGAAGTAGCTTTAGCTAGGTATCTGTTATTATTAATAAACTATTGACATCTCAGCCAAATCTTGCACTTTCTTTCAAGCTTCAGTTCATTAAAATGAAGCAAAAATTTTCAAAACAACAGAAACACGCTCTTAAACAAGCTTCTAATTTAAAATGAAGGAAAAAAAACACCTTTATTTTTCCCTGAAGAATACAAATTTTTCCTACAGAATTTGAATTCAAGCATTCCATTGGTCTCCAAGTACTACTAAGTGAATTGTGACTAGAAATTAATTCAATATTTTACAGAATTAGTTTATGGTTAGGACTGACCAGTCATCTCTTCTCTGCATCCTCCACTGAAAGCCTTTTATTCTATCACAAACATTAGTGACACATTAGCATATATTTTATAAACAGCATATTACAAACAATAACTCAACAAACATTTGTGGAAAGATTTGTTTTTACACTCAGCCCTGTCATTGTTCATCAAACTGTAACCTAGCTTTATATCACTTTTGATACTTAACAGCTCTGATTAAAAAACACACACACATAAATGAAATCCGCATAAAAAGAAAAGGATGTGCTAAAGACAAAAATATTACAATGCTGATCTGTATCAGAGAAGAATCGTAGGACCAAAAAGGTAATTGTGACTATAAATGATCCAATTTTCAAATCAATGAACGTCCAAGCAAATAACATCCCCTCCCAAAAAACCTGAAAAAACAAAAAAACCGAGAATCATCTTTTCTCTCAAAATGCCATCATTATACAAAGGATGAAGTCAATTATTACGTAATCAACCTCAAAGAATCCTATCTAGATGTACAACTATTCAACTAAAGATTAATCACAACATTTGAATTATCAAGGACAAAATACAATAAAAGAAAAAACTCACTTTATATAGTATCTTGCACCTTCAAAAGTATATGCTTCTTCCCAGCCAGTAGGCAAATCTAAAAAACATACATTTCACAATTAGTATTACTTCAATAGCACTGCAAAGTAAGTTTCAATTCTTTTCATGATGAGCTGTTTTCATTTATTAAGTAGGTTTATAACAAAAAAGTGAACAGGTAATAAAATTCATAGTAGATAAAATATTTTGGGGAAAAGAGCAATTCAAACTGATAACCATCATAAAACTATCACAATATTAGAGATTATCGGATATGAGCATACATTTTGATGAACAGAGTGGAGACCAAATGTAAACCTTCCAATCCCAGGTAAAACACCAATGAACAGCTGGCAAAAACAAAATAAATGAACAAAACCCGTGCACTAAAATCAACACCTGCTTTTTAGGTACACAATGTCTATTTAAGACCATACCTTTCAGCTACATAAATGAATCCATCCAGGAAGTTTCACTGATGAGAAACTTCTTAGTATTAAATTAGGGGAAAAGAAATCTGACTTCACATACTTACACATGTGTGTTCCTAAGCGGTGTGAAGTTTCAAGTAATGAAACTGGGAATAATTCAGATGAACCATGGTAACTTTATTACACATTACTTACAAATGATTAGTGGCTTGGATTTGGTCACAGTGCCTCTTTGAAATAAAAAAAGCCAATAATGTGTGTACAAAACCAGAGTTAAAGCTAAAAAACCAAACCAGAATAAAAATCATAATCATGCTTTTTAGAAAGTAATGTGAAATTATATAAGAGAATAAAATTTTTCTGTGCTGTCAATGTTATCAGATTTATGGGAGTAAAAATGGGATACAAATTTACATTAGACCAAAGAAACAAGAAACAATTCCACAAGATAATTAGGTTAAATAATTTAAATGCTAGAATTGTCTTCTAAAATAAATGTGTCACTATCCCTAAGGGAAAGAAACCAGCAGAGCGGAACTATACATGCAAAACACGGAAAGGTACATTTAAGTCAAAGACTGCTCAGAGGAGTTACGAAACATGACGGTGTCATTAGTCAGAAATGCCTTAAAAATGTAATCTTATGTTTGGTACACCAACCTTCCCTTTCCTCCTCCACCTTTTTGCAAATTTAGAGACATTAGTCACTTTAGTGAACTCCAGAATGTGAAAGGAAAAGCAGGTTTAATATCCTGCCAACTTGAGGAGAGTCACAGAACCCCAGAGTTGGAGAGAAAGTAGTATCTTTCTCTACTTTCTCTGAAGAAGGCGGCTCTACAGAATTGCTGAAGCCGGCCTCACCTTCGACCCAAACAGTTCTCCAGCCTCTCCAATCACCCGACGTCGAGGCAGGCCAGCAAGAGAACACATGTTACATTTCAAAGACAAACAAGTTTCCCGAATGTAAACAAAAGAACGACAAAAGAACACCAGACCAGCACCGAGGCTGCACAACCAGCCCTTCTGCAACTCAACTCACATTTTAGCATTCAAACAAGCTACCCAAGCCACCGGAGAGATCTGCTTCCCCGCCGATCCCCTCCAATTAGGGCACAGATGCCCACACGCGGGACACCCCCTTGCACGCCCACCGCCTGCTGGCGGTCTGTGCAACCTCGGCGCTGCTGCCGAGGACTTTGGATCTGGCTGGCCAGCAAGTGCGGCTGCAATGCCTCCTCCGGCTCCGGCTAAGCCTGCCGCGGCAGGCGGGCACGCGCCCAGCATTTTGTGAGCTGTTCTCGGTCAGACAGGATCGCAGCACCCCCAAACTCCCCTCTCCCTCACCGACCCGCAAATCCCACCTAGGAGGGGGAGGAAGCCGCACGGCAGGAGGCAGCTCTCCCGCGAGGATGTGAATACTTTTTCCCCGCGAACCAGTAGCAGGGTCCCGGGCTGCAAGGAGGGGAGTGGGAAAGGACTCCCTCAAGGTTCAAAGGGGCAGAGATTTTGAAGGGGCGGGGGCGAGCAAAAGGATTCGGGAGTGGCTGCGGGAGGTAAAACTCAGGATTCCAGGGCCAGGGGAGTCGGCCACCATAGCGGCGCGGGGGTTGTCCAGGTTGGGCTGGGGAGAGGGCGCAGGAAGAGGGCGCCGTCTCCAAGTGGTGATGAAAGGCTGCGGAAGAGAGAGGCGTCCAGAGACTCGAAAGAACTCCGGCGGCGTGTCCCTCGCCTCAC
Source organism: Noctilio leporinus (assembly GCA_004026585.1). Taxonomy (NCBI): domain Eukaryota; kingdom Metazoa; phylum Chordata; class Mammalia; order Chiroptera; family Noctilionidae; genus Noctilio; species Noctilio leporinus. Next base: position 113,443 of record PVIW01003471.1, on the reverse strand, counting down.
CTCGCCGCCTCCCGGGGACTAGGGGCAGGTTGCCTGGAGGGGGGCGGCCGGGGCTCTGCCGCCTCCTCCCGGCGGAGCCCAACTCCGACCCGGCCCGACCGGGCTCAGCGTTACCTGTGCTCTGCCGACGGTGTCCGGTGACCACGGCCTCGCCGGTGACAGGATGCAGCCAGGTGGTGCTCTTTGCCTCCTCGCTGCAGGGGTGAGAAAAAGGCAGAGACCCAGCGTGAGTGGGGGCGCGGGAGGAGTCGAGGGGGCTGAAGTGGCACAGACCCGGCTCGCTCTCCCCTTCTCGCCAGCCACCCGCGCCCTTCGGGGCCCCGCGCCGTCCCCAGCTCTTTACTTGATGAAGAAGACTCGGCCGCCCCTGGTGATCCCGTAAGTCCAGGACCGGGGCAGGGAACAGATACACTCCAGGTTCAGATCCGCCGCCATGTCTGATCCCCAGCCACCGCCGCCGCCGCCGCCTTCTCCTGCTGCCGCGGCGGGAGGAGGGAGAGCGAGCGGAGGGAACGCGGAGCGAGCGCGGCCGGAGCGCGCCTCTCCAGCCCGGCGCGCCCCCGCGCGCCCTACCCCCTCGGGCGGCGCCCGCCCAGCCGCCCCAGCTGGGTCCAGTCCGCGTCGCCGCCCCTCCGCATCCTCCGCGGCCGCCCGCCCGCCGCCCAGCCGCGAGCTCGGGGGATGGGCGAGCGGCGCCGCGCCCCACGACCAGACCCCTCCCTCGCGCCCCTCCCGCGCTCCCGCCCCCGGTCGCCCGAGCGAAGGTTCCGGGATCAATATTACAAAAAAAAAAAAAAAAAAAAAGGCCGCGCTCTGTCCCCAGGGCTTTGCCCCAAGGCTTCCCAGCCTGGAGCGCGACGCAGGAAGAGCGTAATCCCCGCGCCCCTGATTGCTCCCTCTTTTAAAACAACAAAAGCGCAGCATATAAAGCTTTGCTTTATAAGATTTATTGGCTATCCAAGAGATTTTTTTTTTTAATATATCTTTCAAATGGAAAGCTGTTTTTGTTAAGAACACCGAAGGCTTCTCCTGTTTGTATTTTGTGCGCCAGCTAGCAAAGGTTTGACTAGTTACCAAACCAGTGAAATGTAAATAAGTGGTTTCTGACTTGACAAAAAGAGTTTTCCTTCTTTCTTAGGTCATATAATGCTTTATAAAATAAAAATTTCATTTTTTTACAAAGGTTCAACTATTGTCAATCTGGATTTGTACTGTCCCTTATCTCCCATAAATTACAATAATAGCTAATTTTACAGACTCCTTGAAAGGGTGTACATTTTAAGTTCCCGCTAAAGATGCTATTGTGGTCCCCATTTTCCGGATAGGAAAAATGAGGTTTATGGAAACAGCAATTTGCTCAAGGTCATAGTAGTAAGTGGCAAAGCTTGATTTCAAACTAGCTCTAGGATTTCAAGTCTATTTGTATAACCACATTGCTATACTTATGTTTAAAACCTTGTTTACCCTCCCTCCTCTTCCCCCCACCTTTTTGTCCTTTGAACCAGAGTAAGGCAGATTTCACTGCGAATGGGATCTTCCTTAATACCCTTTAAGAGGACTTTCCCCTTCCCATTGTCTCTGGTCCTCAGCCACACTTGGAATTGCTTAGGCATCTTAAGCAAGATGACTCATTCCAACAGGATCCACAGTTCAATAATAATAGTACTACTGTATTTAGCATTCTTATAGGACCTATTTCTCACCGGTTTTGGGGTGTTGCTGAAGCATTATCTCATTCATCTTCCCAGTAGCTCAAAGAGAAGAATAATCTTTTTCCATATTTAAGGAAACCAAGGCACAGGAAGGGTAAATGACCTTGGCTACAGCCATATCCAGCAAGTCAGGTGGGGTCTGGATGAGAATGCAGTTTTATGGACTTTTGCTCTCCTAATTCCCCAAGGCCATCCTGTCTTTGGTGAAAAGGAGTCTGCAATTACTGCTATAATTTTCCTGTCTATCTGCATACACAGGGAGAAAAAAATAACACCACTCTAATGCCCTTTTGGTTCCTTTGCATTCCCCTCTTTCATTCCACTACTTATTCTTTCTTGACATCTTGTCTCCTACCCAGTCTCTGGGGGTAAAAATGACTTTTTTAAAATTAATGAATAACTATCAGGAAATGTTCCACATTGCCATCAGTGGTCACTGGATATAGCATGGCAATAAAATCAAGAGCTATTGACTTTACATTGTACTATCATTACACATTTTAAAAATCTAAAGTGAATCTTACAAATATCATAATAATTTTAGAAATTTGGTACCTCTTAGTCCAGCTATAATATTGATTTTTTGACTGTGTATTACTAAGAAACCTTTAAGCTGGCCATGTGTTGTATAGGGATTCCTTTTAGCAAGGAACATTTCAGAAAGTGTAAGAAATATTTCAAAAAATGATAGAGATTCATTTCATAAAAACATGTACTGTATCTCAAGAAGTTGCATTTGAAGTGCTTAAATGGTAACCTAAAATCTTCAGTACAATTCTAAAATATGTCCCACCACTTAGGAGAAGCAGTAAATAAAAAACTTAGGGAATTACACACAAAATGAGTCATGTGTCTGGTTTGGGGAAATAATAGTCCTTGGGCTTCCAGGGGCTAATCACAGTAGCTTCATACATTAGAATGGCAGGCATTTTGGATACTTTTCACCCTTCATGAGTAAAATTGTATTTTTCTTCAGTTTTTTTCTAGAATACCCATTCTCTGTAACCTTATTCCTACTGCAGCCTGCTTACCTTCCCTTTTTGTGTGTATGTGCATCTCCTTCACTGCAAGAGGCCAGGGACACTGAATCCTCCCCAACCCTGAGTCAGTACTTGAATGGTTATTGAATTTCATTTTCTTCCCATGCCTCGACCTCCCAACAGAGTTATTTCCAAACAACATATTCCCTTTTTACCACCCCATATCTCTGCAATAACTGACTCATTTCTAACCTCTGCTTTTTATTGCACTTTTTTTTTTTAATATTTCTATCCTGTGAGTCTTCAGTTTCTTACATTATGATCTGCCTTTTTGAGGTTCTATGTCTGTTGCAGCTTTTCTGAGAAGAAAACAATAAAAGATTTAAAAAGTACTGAGCATTACCCTGACTGGTGTGGCTTAGTGGACTGAGTACTCACCTGTAAACCAAAGGGTCCCTCGTTCAATTCCCAATCAGGGCACATGACTGGGTTGTGGGCCACATCACCCCACTGGGGTGCATGAGAGGCAACACACATTTAAAATAGATATCTAGATAGCGATAAAACTGATCACTACAAATATACATCCCTCTAGGCATATATAGAGGGCAAAAAGAGCTTCCAGTTCAAATATTATAGCAAAATACACAGTGACAATAACTCAAAGGAAGGTTTCTTAAAATATGAAAAAGGAAACAGAACTAGGTGACATCTAAGAAAACAGCAAATCAATCCCCCCTCCTTGTAAAGGAAATGAAAAAAATTATGAGCTCTACAAAGTGGAAGAGACTTTTGAGAGAAAAAAAAATTCCCTTTCTAGGAACAAACTTCTCATATTCATATATATATTCATGTTTATTAAAATCTAACAACAAAGTGTTGTGACTTCGATTAGGTTGTCTTTCCAAATATACTTGTATTAGTTTATATATTTTATTACATTATTCACAAAATAAAGAATATAGTAGACATGTCCTTTAACTAGTCAACTGTAAAGTAGTTTATGTAATGAAAAGTTATAAGGAAGGCCAAAGTAAAGGATCCAATTAGCTTAGAGAAAGTCTAGGCAAAAGGGAGGGAGATTGAGAGTCTAGGACAGGGAAGAAAAATAATGTATAGGAGTCAATTTATTAGGGCCATTATTTTTCTGTTAAAGAAAAAACTGATCAGAGAACTATGAACAAAATTCATTCAACAACCATAAATAGGATCCCTACTGCACATCGTACATTTTCTTGGGTAATAGGTTTTAAGAGATTTGACCAGTTTTGGGTAGCTTAGAAAGGGAAATGGAGGTGCAAATATTTGAGTATAAGGTGGGAAGTAGGATCTCTGTCCTTGTCGTAGAAATAAACCTTCCGTAACAGTTGTTTTTCAGGCCTGTCCTTTGAACCACTCAAGGCCAGTCTCAAACAAGAGTCTTTTTTTTTTTTAAGATTATTTTTTAATTTATTATTTTCAGACAGAGGGGAAGGGAGAGAGGCAGAGAGGGATAGAGACGTCCTGTATAGATGCTTTTCACCTGCCTCCAGCTACACCTGGCTGGAGACCTGGCTTGTAACCTGGTTATGTGCCTTGGCTGGGAAGTTGAACCAGCAACCTTTGGGTTCTGTTTGCAGGCCAGCACCTTATCCAGTGTGCCACCAGCCAGGACTCAAACAAGAGTCTTAACTGATGTTTGGTGAGCTCTTCAATTATGAAGGAAGATCATCGGAAGAAACATGCAGTAGCACTAACCATGCCACTGGCTTATCCCCCTACTACAGCTGGGGTTCTAGATTAAGTTGGCATCTCTCTCAGGAGGCTAGAGAATAACAGGGGAGTAGACAGTTCAAAAATGCCTTAAGAAACTTCCATGTTGAACCACCGGACTTGTTTGAATTAAAATTCCTCTTCCTTTACCCCAATCATCAAAACACTCCAAATCATCTACATCTCTCTTTGCCATAACAGACCAAAAGAAGTATGTTATATTGTAGGCATAGGCAGCTGGATAGGGTGAGGGTGTAGTTAGTCAAGAGACAGACCAAATCTTTTCTCTACCCATTGCCATTAATTAGCTCTATGACTCAACGAATCATTTAACCTTCATTCCCCATTTAAACCTCTGGATCCTCTAAAGTAAGAGCATTGGGTCTATTTAAGATACAACATTTGATTCTTTTTCCCTTTAAAGCCCCCTGCTTTTATGGGGCGAGCACTCCAGTGACAGAATTTGGAGATGTTCTGTCACAGTTGTCAAATGCAAGTAAGAGGCCTGCTGTGTAGAACTAACTCTTGAGGATTTTCTGCCTCTCAGTTTGTTAATATTGGAAAGGTTTGAAAGAGCAACTTGCAGCATTCTTTCACTTGCAGTATTATACAAAGGGCTCAGAATATTAATTATTAACGTATTAAAATCAAGAAAATGGGTCCGGTGAAGATGGATAATGTAACCATTAAGTGCCAGACTCAGGACTTGAACCAGGTTCTTCCTTCCTTCATTGTATCTTCCTCTCTACCCCCATTTCTCTCCTGCCTACTGTGGGGGTGTCTACTCTCACCACCACATTGCACTTGCTTTTACAAGTCACCAGTGTCACTCTAGTCTAGCCTGCCAAATCCAATGGATGCTTTCAGTGTCAAGCTTTCTTGACATGCTGGCTGCATTCACCTCACCACTTCAAGTGCTTGAAACTTGCCACCTTTTAGGATCCTGACACCTCTTCTTTGTAGTTCTCTTGCTCTTGGTCTAGACCCTCTGCAATGCAGTCGCTGGGAAGCTTATTTAAAGCTTATTTAATTATTGATTCCTCTTCCCAGAGCCATTTAACCAGAACCTCTGAGGACTAGAGTAAGGAGTTGGCATTTAACAAGTGCTTTGGTGATTCTTATATATACTAAGATCTGATTCTTATATACCTGAACTACTCCTCCATTTGATAATATACTTGACGCTTGACCAACAGAAGGTTTGAACTGTGAGGACCCACTTACATGCAGATTTTTTTCAGTAAGTATGCAGTTGGCCCTGAAATCCATGCATCCATGGATTCAGCTAATCATGGATCAAAAACAGTATTTGATCCCTGATTGGGAATCCCAGGGGGCCAATTTAAGTTATACCTGGATGTCCCATTCTGAGGGGATGGTGGATGGAGCCCCTAATCCCCACATTGTTCAAGGATAAACTGTAATTACTGAATCTACATTTGAGCCTAGATATCTCTCCTGAGTTCTAGACCATAGATCAAATTTTCTTCTAGACATGTTTCTCCTGGAATATTCCTTCTGGATGTTCCTTAAGTAAGTCAAACTCAACATTCCAAAACAAGTTGCTTTTCCTTCAAATACATGTACCAACCTTTGTTATTTCCCTCGTAGTGAATAATACCAGCATCCAAACAAATACCTACATCAAAAACTTGGGAATCATCCTCCCACAACTAGCTGGTTAATAAATTATATTGATTGTCCATTAAATATATCACAAAATTATCTCTTTCTTTTTCCATATCCTGATATGAGCATTCATCAGTGCTATCAGAAGGATCTCAAAAATGCTAATCTGATTATGTTGCTCTCTTGCATAAAATTCTCTCATGGCTAAAAAAACTTAGAGGATAAAATCCAAAGCCTGTTGCCTGGCATTCGAGGCCTTTTTTTGATCTCAGCCCTGCTCTCCCACATGTTAACCATATGGAATGGCCTACTGTTCTCTGAACAAGCCAGGCTCTTTCAAGTCTCTGTGCATGCTACTCTTTCTGCCTAGAATATCCTCTTCCCTATTTACCTAATAAACCCTTGGTTATGCTTAAATTCTTAGTTCAGAAGTTACTTCTGCTCAGAAACCATCCCTGATTCATTTGGGCCAACCTAGTTACTCTTTCCACAATAATCCCATATCTTTTCTACTGAATTGTGTTATAGCCTGCATCTCTTTCTCCTCCTTAGATTCACTAAATGAAAATATTTTAGCCCTGGCAGGGTAGCTCAGTTGGAGCATTATCCTGTACACCAAAAGGTTGTGGGTTTGATTCTTGGTCAGTGCACATATCTAGGTTATGGGTTCTGATGCCCAGTACATGAGGCAAGCAATCAATGTCTCTCTTTCTCTCTCTAATCAGTGTCTCTCTCTTTCTCTCTCTGTCTCCCTTCCTTCCTCTTTCTCTAAAATCAATAAACACATCCTCAGGTGAGGATTAAAAAATATATGTTATTATCTCAGCCAGAGCACATAACCAGGTTGCAAGCCAGGTTTCCAGCCAGGTCCGTGGCTGGAGGCACGTGAAAGGCAACCATACATTGATGTCTCTCTCTAATTCTCTGCCTCTCTTCCTTCCCCTCTCTCTAAAAATAATACATATTCAAATATATATATATATATATGTTATTATCTTTATCCTTTAATATATGTCATTTACATGAATAAATAATAGTACTTACATTCACATAGTGCCCTACATTTTTTAGAGCAGTCCACATTTAATTCTTATTTCTATTTGTATTGCTGCAACTTGCCAATGAGTCATATTTCTCTCCTTTCTCAGATTTAACCTTCTCTTTGGCTTTTTATAGACTATTCCATACAGAGAAGAAGAAAATGGCGTGGGCTGGGGAGCAACATAGAGGAATATGCAATATTTGCTTTCTATAGAGTGTCTACCTGGCTTTAAAAATACCAAGATTTATGCTTATATTGAATGAGATATTGAAGAACAGAAAAGACTCAGCACTATACTTAATTTGTTAAAAGGAAATTTCTTTTGAATGTTAATTCTTTCTAGAAACAATATTGATAAAAATAATACATAGCACTTAGAAAATCAAATACTATAGCTCGATGAACTGGGGAAAGAAAAACAAATAAGCTTATAATCACTGATGATATGTATAGCTCTAAGTGATGAAGGTTATTAGAGTTCATGCCCTGAGTCCAAGGGAAAAAATGAAAGAATGAAGGGGAATGATTTTATCCCTCATTATTATTGTTTTATATAGGCACCAGTACTCTGAATAGATCATTTTTCCTTTGGTATTTTGAGACACTTAAGTTTTTTTTTTTAATAGAAGTTGAATATTTTTGTTTGTTTGCTTGTTTATTTATTTAAAGATTTTATTTATTATTTTTAGAGAGAGGGGGAGGGAGACAGGGAGAGAGGGAGAGAGACACTAATGTACTGCTGCCTTTCACCTGCCTCCAGCTACGGATCTGGCTGGAGACCTGGCTTGCAACCTGGTTATGTGCCCTGGCTGGGGAATAGAACCAACGGCCTTCAGATTTGCAGGCCGGCACCTTATCCATTGTGCCACCAGTCAGGGTGAGACATTTTAGTTTTAAAGCAAGACAATCTTTCTCATCTAACAGTTTGTATCCTTTTATAGAAAATTATGTACACATGTTTACTCATTATATATATTTGATTTTAACCAATTTTCTTCAGTTTTCATTACATTTGTTTCAGTTACATATAGAATTATAAATAGTAATCTAAAAGAGAATATCTTTAGTTAATTGTAATATGTCATGTAGCCCAAATTAAGGAAAATATATGTGGAAGTGGATTGTTTGTATTATCATAGAGACTACCTTGTATACCTTTAGTATACAACAAGTGTTTAGTAATTAAATCACAAAATAACTGTACAGTGCTGGGAGAAAAAAACTGGAAAATTTTAAACAAAGATTTATTTTCGATACATTTTTCTGAAAACTAAGCAGTTGGGAATTGACAATTGTCTCATCAGTTGAACTTCTGAAAAACATGGATGCTTTACCTAAGATAATCAAGAAAAAGTTATGAATAATTACAATAGGCAATGAACAGGTTTAAAAATGGAAAGGGCTAAAAAATAAATCCTATCATCTTAAATTTCTTTTTACAGGTTGTGTATGGACAACAGGTGAAAAGAGAAACTGAGGAGTGGAGCTCATTGTGAGAACCCCATGGCCCACTGGAGGCCTGGCCTCTAGGCTTTGTAAGGCTATTCGCCTAGGAAATAGCACTTGTCACTTGTGTCATTCTACTTCCAACTGTCATGCTGAGCCCAACATTACCATTTATATAAAGGAGATAGAATGTGCTACTTAAGTTTTTTACTATTTTAAGAAAGTTTTTTGGGGAGGGCAATCTGGATAAAAGGGTGATTAAAAAATTTGTATTAGTACCTAATATTCATCATTGACTAAGTATAATTAATTGTAAGCTTGTCAGCAATATTTAACATGCTCAGAAAATCAGATGATATTCTAAACGTGGCTGAAAATAGAAGAAACGTGTTCATAAGCAAAAATTTTGGTCTTAAATATTTTTCCAATATGGAAAAGTTTTCTCCATACTAGTACTCTCTAGTAACTACCTATATTATACTTGTATTTGATGAGAGCTCGTTTAGCAGAAATTTATTTATTTATCCAGTTTAAGCAGTACAGACTTTTTATGACTGTAATGTAGGAATACTGGAAAGATAAAGAAATACAAATTCAGCCCTGGGTGGTGGCACAGTGGATGAGGTGCTGGCCTGTGAACCCAAAGGTCACTGGTTTGATTCCAAGTCAGGACACATAACCAGGTTGCAAGCCAGATCTCCAGCCAGCTCTGTAGCTGGAGACGGGTGAAAGGCGACCATACATTGATGTCTCTCTTCCTCTCTGCCTCTCTCCTTTCCCCTCTCTCTGAAGACAGAGAATGAAATCTTAAAAACAAAAAAATAAAAGAAATAAGAAATACAAATTCAGGTGTTGGTTCTCAGGGCATTTCAGCCAGGTTGGGGTAGGAGGGAGTATAGAAGAGGTAAACAGGTAAGTGTCATATCAGCAATAAAGGGTAAGATCGATACTGCACAAGATGGAAGATAACAGCTTGGATAACAGACACATCCAATTTTGCAACTGTGAGGAGAGGTGGCTAGAAAAGACTTCCTAGAGAAATAGGTAACTGAGTTATGTTGCTAATAACATTACCTCTAGAAAGACTTCTTGAAAACTTGGTAAAATTACACGTAAAGCTCAATCATTCACCTTTCTCCCTCCTTCGGCTGTTAGGTGTACCTAGTACAAGAGGTCTGTGCCATGTTTGTCAGAAATCAGTTGTTTACCCCTGACATCTCCTCTCCCCTAGAAATAGTACCTGATTTTTCTTAGAAACATAGATGCCTGAGCCAGAGACTTAACTCCCACGCACCCTTTCGCCTCAATGTGAGCCCTTGGATTGGCTGCTGGTAAATTGGATATAAACCAAGAAATGAATGACCAATTATGGGAAACTCTCTTTTCTTTCCTTTTAAATAATTTATTTATTATTTTTAGAGAGAGGGGAAGGGAGAGAGGCAGAGAGGGAGAGAAACATCAATGAATGGTTGCCTTTCACCTGCTCCAGCTATGGACCTGGCTGGAGACCTGGCTTGCAACCTGGTTATGGGCCCTGGTTGGAAATCCAACCCGTGACCTTTGGGTTTGTAGGCCAGCACCTTATCCACTGTGCCACCAGCCAGGGCTATAATTTCTATTTATTGACTTGAGAAAGAGAAAGAAAGGGAGAAAGATGGACTTGTTCCATTTAGATTCTTGTATGTGCCCCGATGGGATCAAACCCACATCCCTGGCATATTGGGACAAGGTTGTGACCAACTGAGCTACCGGGTCAGAGTGGAAAGTTTTCTTAAAATATGGTTGGCAACTATTTAATTCTGTTGCTTTTCCTGTTCTTTAACCTGCTGCTTCAAATGTGGGTAGGATGGCTTTACCCCACTTGGATGAAGAAGACAAAGGCCACATCCTAAGGTTGGCAGGAAAGACACCTGGATGTAGCCTGGGTCTCTTAAGGACTTCAGGCAATAGCGCTGAACAGCTTCCTTTAGATTTAACAGTGAAGAAGAAAGGCTGAGATGTAAATTCTATGGAAAATTCTGAGCTGCTCAGAATAGAATTCTATCTTGATTAGGCTAATGCTATTTTTTGGGGTGGGGGCGGTTTCTGCTACCCACAGCTAAACTTATTCTTACCTGATACATCATGCCTATCTTACCAGCATGTAGTACAATGCCTATCATATAATATGCTCAATATTTTGAATGAATGTTTGAATCTACACACACACACACACACACACACACACACACACACCAAAATTATATACATAAAATATGCCTCATGCCCTGGCTGGTGGCACAGTGGATAAGTGCTGGCCTGCAAACCCAAAGGTCGCCAGTTCAATTCCCCAGCCAGGACACATAACCAGGTTGCAAGCCAGGTCTCCAGCCAGATCCATAGCTGGAGGCAGGTGAAAGGCAACCACACGTTGATGTCTCTCTCCCTCCCTCTCTGCCTCCCTCCCTTCCCCTCTCTCTAAAAATAATAAATAAAATCTTTTAAAAAAATTTGCCTCATGCCTCAATAACTTCTAACTATTTTTTAGATGAATCAGATATTCTCATTGCTTACCTTATTATTTCCTGAAAGTAAGGTAGGTCTTTTAAAAAGCTGCTTTAATTTATTCTGGTAATTGGACTATTAATTTCTTTGATATCTTCAGTACAACTACAACAGTCAAAAGTGAGTTGACCTTTCAAGTAGCCAGACTACTTTACTCTCTTTACAGATTACACAGTGGCAATACATTATCATAGTATTGCAAACAAAAAGCAAAACTGACAACAAAACTTGAACCAAAGTGGAACTTCGGCCAATTGTGCCCTGATGGACATGTGTTGTGCTTACGTTCTGTCTCCCCAGCTCTCAGGGAGATGCTGGAAATATCCTCTAAATTCTCTCAAACACAGGCTCTGTGGACAAGGGGCAAGACAAAGTTGTCAAGAAGATTTATATCATATAGCTTGCTTTGCATATAATGAAGTTTAAAGAGGAAACATTTTAGAAAAAAAACTTTTAAATGATCTCAGTCCAGCCTGGACTAGTACAGTTCATTGGGTTGGGTGTCATCCTGCATAGCAAAAGGTCTCCAGTTGCTGGTTTCTTTTTCTTTCTTTCCCCTCCACCATAAATCCTATTATTATTTATTGAATAGATCACCAGCTTCATCTCCCTGCCTCCAAATGGGCATTCATCTTGTTTTCATGCTGAGTAGCATGAGGATGACAAAGCTAATCAGACATAAACTACTCCAAAAAGAGAAGTTACACTAACAGTTTAACAGGCAAAATATAAATATCTGCACTCTAGGACGCACAATAGGTTAGCCACTAAGAAAGTAAACGGGATCCAGAAGAAGGTAGTCAAATGACGACGAAGCTGACCTGCTGCGACTGTGTTACGTGTTCCTGGGCTGCATCTCTTGGCCACTAGCTGCATCTTGCCTGGGGGAAGATTTTAGCTAACACCAAGTAGAAAGCGCTAAATTGAGTGAGGGGATGCACGTGGGAACCAAAAAGCAAGAAAGGTACTAAATGTTGCTGAGAGCATCCACCGCTGGCAGGAGCTCTGAACTGGCACCACCCAGGTGGCTGACCTTGTCCTCCGTGTTCCACTTGGTGCTCCAAGTGGCAGTGTCTCCACCACCTATGATGGTGATGCAGCCCATGGGAAGTGGCTTTCACCACCTCATCCATGAGTGCTTAGGTCTGTTGGGCAAAAGCTTCCCATTCAAACACGCCCATAAGCCCATCCCACACAATCTGCTTGGCCCTAGTGAAGGCTTCAACATACTTCTTGCTGCTCTCAGGGCTGCAGTCCAAGCTCAGCCAGCCAGCAGGTGTGACAGAGGCCACCCTGGTTTGGCCAGCCTTGGCATTCTCATCAAACTTGTCAGCAGTGATGAAGTCCACCGGCAAGGAAATATGCACACCATTCTTCTCAGCTTTGGACATCAGATCTTTGACGATCTTGGCTCCCTCTTCATCCGAGAGAGAAGTGCCAATCTTCATGTTGTTGAGCACCTTTGGGAAGGTAAAAGCCATTCCACCACCAATAACCATCTCATTGATTTTGTCCAGCAAATTATTGATCAGCTGGATCATGTTTGCAACTTTAGCTCCGCCTAGGATGGCCAGGAAGGGTTGATCTGGGCTTTTCAAGGCCTTGGCAAAATAATTCAGCTCCTTCTTCATCAAGAAACCTCCAGCTTTTTGTGTCAGATTGACTCCCTCCGTAGAGCTGTGGGCTCTCGGTGAGCAGTGCCAAACGCATCATATTGACATGATGTCTCTTAGCTTGGAAAGTGATGCGCAGAAAGCTGCTATTTTAGCTGGCTTGGCCTTAACCTTATTCCCAGAAGCACTTTTTCCCTTCTTCCTCCATATGAAGGCAAAGGTTGTCCAGCAGGATGACGGACCCAACAGCTGGATCAGTGCACACTTCTCCTCTTTGGGTTCCATGCAGTCCTTCAGGAACAGAACATCCTTTCCCAGCAGAGATTTGAGCTCTACAGCAAGGAGTACTTGTTGGCCATGGGGACACTGTCAGGCTGACCCAGATGGCCCCATTGTCCAAGCAGAATTTGATGCTTGGGACAGGGGGCTTGATCCTGTGGTGGGTGGTTATCTGGTTGCTCTTCATAAGAACATTGAAGTCCACTCTCATGATGACCCACTTCCCCTTCACGTCCAGCTTGTCTAGGCTCAGCGTGTTAGAAAGCAATAACTTGGCAATGGAGCAGCGGCAAGAGGGCGAAGGATCCCACAGCCCGGTCGCTGGTTTCATTCCCGGTCAGGGCACTCGCCTGGGTTGTGGGCCAGGTCCTGGTTGGAGACAAGAGGCAACAGGCTAATACTTCTCTTGCACATCCTAGTTTCTCTGCCTCTCTTTCTCCCTTCCTCCCCCTCTCTCGAAAAATAATTATATAAAACCTTAAGATTATCCCAGTCCATTACCTGGGACTTTTATTTTTATTTCACAGTTTGAGGTGCAAACAAAAGCATAACACTTACATTTTTTTTGAAGATTTTATTCACTATTCTTAGAGAGAGGGGAAGGAAGAGAGGCAGAAGGAGTGAGAGACATCAATGTATGGTTGCCTTTCACCAGCCTCCAGCTACAGAGCTGGCTGGAGATCTGGCTTGCAACCTGATTATGTGCCCTGGCTGAGAATCGAACCAGAGACCTTTGCGTTCATAGGCTGGCAACTATCCACTGAGCCACCAGCAGGGGCAAAGGCATAATACGTAGAGATCTAAGCTTTGTGTAACTTCCATGCAGGTTATTTTTATGCCCCATCTCTTTATAAAATGGCGGAATGTTTACCCACCACATTTCATTATATGTGTTGAAACAGATAACATCTTGAAATTGCTTGAACTGCTCAGATATAAAAGTTTTAAAATAAAGGTGGCATTTTGATAGGGTACAGAAAAAAGGTATAATTTAAATGAGTACAATTTGCATGCTGTCCTCATTTCTGAGCAGCTGGCTGTGATTTTTCCCCCTCTGTCGTCCATCACTTATTTTCAAAATGATTACTCAAAAATAAAACTGGAGTAGTATTTATTCTGTTCTGAAATAGTGGTATGTTAAAATTGCCCTCTATGGTTCATTTAAGGATGGAGATGAGCTGCTTTCAGAAACAGTTAGAAGAAAGAGAAAAGGAGAGAAAGGAAGAAAGGGAGGGAGGGAGGAATTGTAATGTACCATGATTCTGTGTATCCAGGAGTCAATGCTTTTGCAGCTTAAATGGGCTTTTCAAAAAAATTTCTCTCTCTCTCTCTCTCTCTCTCTCTCTTTTTTTTTTTTTGCTGTTCATTATCTTCATTATAGACAACTATGCTTGATGATTCTTACTTTTCAGACCAGAAAAAAGTGATCATCAGAGGTAACTTTCTCTTTTCAAATCCCTTCCCACTTCAAGGTCAATGGCTGCAGTGCTGCGGGAGTAAATACAACCCTATGCAATCATGAAGCAGAATCAGAGGGGAGGCCAAGGAGGCTGCTGATGGGGATGGGTTAAGAAGAGGGCTCAGCGAGTCAGAGTAGCAAGTCACGAGGAAGAATCTTCACCAAGCAATTAGATTGGCTCTCAAGATTGTTCCCAAGTATTTACATACCTAAGCAACAGCCTCTTGTGTAGTATCCAGGGAAACCTCATTCAATCAGAGTTACTGGGGCTTGAATAGGCCTCATTTAAAAAATCTTATTTTAACAGGTGAGGAGGTAGAGGCAAGACGCAATGTAATTTGCTGGGCCCAGAGCAAAATTAAAATGTTGCACTCCTCAGAATTTCTTAAGCATTTAGTGGTGACGGAGCATTACACCAATCTTAGGATGCCTGCAAGAGCAGGATCCTATGTGACTGCACAGATTGTGTGCCCATGAAGCCACCCTGAGAAGAGGTCAGGTTAAACCATTTGCTGAAGGTGATAAAACTGGCTAGGAGTGGACCTAACCTTCTGATTCCTTGTTTAGTTTTTCTTTTCTTTTTTTCCTTCTGCACCCTATTACTTCTTTATATTTGCTTCCTGATTAGTTTAGAATAATTCAAACAATATTTCTTGAACACAGACTATGTGCCAGGCACTATATTAATAACTAGGCAGATAATTATAAACCATCCTCCCTGCTTAAGTACTGCTTTACACAGGGTGCAGAAAAAGGAATTGGGGGAAATCTGTTTCTACAGAGGTTGTGGGGAAGGTGGAACTCTTACATACTACTAGTAAGAATTAAATAGGTATTTGGGAGGGCAACTTGGCCACATAAGATAAATGTCTTAAAATGAGTCTTCTTCCCTCTCTCTCTATTTCTTCTTTTTTTCCCCCTGCTTCCTTCCTCCCCATCCTTTCTCCCTTCCTACCTCCATCCCTTCTGGTACCCTTTCACCCAGAAATAACACTTTTGGGAATTTATCCTAAGGCAGTAATAAGAAAAGTGGGCAAAGTTATACATCTAGAGCTGTTATCACAGTGATGTTTTCTTTTTTTCATAAATGACCAAGAAGTTGGGTTTTGTTAAACAGAGACATTTTGGTATACCTCTGCTGTTAACAAATGGCCATTAAAAAATGTGGTTTTAGAAGACTATTAACGTGGTAAATGTTTATCATGTGGTATATAATTTGTAAAAAAGCATGGTTTAAAACAGTATAAAGCATGATTCTTTTTGGAGGGGGGTTAGAAAATATCTGTTGCAAATAGATTTCTATTTCTAAATCACTGCCAAATGTTAGCAGTGATTAACATTTTGTAAGGAAATGTTCTCTTTGTATTTGGATATATTTTCCAGTATTTCTTTATTGAGTATATATCATTTTTTATAACAAAATGTTAAGTTCCACTTATATTAAATTACAGAAGTCTATGTTTTGTTTAAACAGTTTTTTGTTGTTGAGTTTATAGGGATGATGACAGCTGTGGAGGGAAGTTAGAGGGTGGAGGGATCAAGCAAAAAGCAAAAAGGACTCATGGACATGGACAACAGTGGCATGATTGCTGGGAGGGGATGTTTAAGGATAATGGGAGAAAGTACAATAAAGATTAAATTAAAAAAAAAGAACGATTTATTGGGTTGATATTGCTTAATAAAAGTATATAGGTTTCCGGTGTACATTTCTATACAACATCATCTCTATATTGATGTATTGTGTGTTCACCACCCTAAGTCAAGTCTTCTCCCTCACCATTTATCTCTTTTCTTAAGTGCCTAGAGAAAAGTAGCAATTCTACATTTTACTAGAGGAAAAAAATGAACAATTAAATTTTGTATATCAAACTTCATGCTAGATTAAACTAAATGTGCATCATAAGCTTAAAATATTCTCCTTATAATTAGTTGAAAGAACTCTTATAGGTTACATAATCTAATCTCCAAATGATGTGGAAATTGACTCTACAATATCTGTGTAAGCAATATAAACTTACTCAATTTAGAGATAGATTTATTTTATTCATGAAAAAGTGGACCTTAGCTAAATTATAACAAAGAGAAGCCAATTTGGAATCAGAATATCAATATTCTGTAACTGCACTATAGGTATTTAGGTGTAATTGTGCATGGTAAAGCAATGGGTATGTTACTGAATAGACAGACACTCTTTGAAAAATCCATCCAAATGAATAGTTGACTTTTGGCCGCTGTACTTGTTATTTAATGCCCATATAGAAAAATTAGGAGCCCTTCACCCAGAGAACTGTCACAGAAACTACTACCAGACCCTATCCATAAAAATGCATTGGACAGACCCTGGCTGGTGGCACAGTGGATAAGGTGCCGGTCTGCAAACAACCCAAAGGTCACTGGTTTGTTTCCCCAGCCAGCGCACATAACCAGGTTGCAAGTCCAGGTCTGTGACTGGAGGCAGGTAAAAGGCAACCATACATTGATGTCTCTCTCCTTCTCTGCCCATCTCCCTTCCCCTCTCTCTGGAAATAATAAATAAAATCTTTTTAAAAAAATCTAGGACAAAGGATTTGTTCAGCACCTCGCTTGATAACTTATTTTATATTTGTAACTGTATGGGAAAAGCATTTTATAATGATTACATTTTGCAAAGTGAAAAAGCAATTTTCTTTTTAAGATTTTATTTATCAATTTTAGAGAGAAGGGTAGGGAGAGAAGCAGAGAGGGAGAGAGACATCAATGTATGGCTGCCTTTCACCTGCCTCCAGCTACCTACCTGGAGGCCACCACCCAAAGCCAAAAAGGCAAATTTTAAAAAGAATATGAGATGAAAGAAGCCAGAGGGCACATGGAAAACAATATGGCAACCAGTCACACTCATAAGAACAGAATAAAAAAGTGGTTATCAGGGGCTGGGGGCAGGGGGAATAGGGAGAGGTTAGTAAATGGGTACATACGTTTAGTTATAAGATGAATTCCAAGGGTCTAATGTATAACATAGTGAGTGCAGTTGATAACACTGTATTCTATAGTAGAAATTTGCTGTATAGAATTTAAATGTTCTCACCAAAAAAAAAAGGAGGTGGTGGTAAATATAAGAGATGATGGATGTGTTAATTAACTTGATATATTTTTATATATTAAGATACCTGATACCTGATATCTGTGCATATATCAAGTCCACACATTGTACACTTCAACTATTTTACAATTTTATTTCTCACTTATACCTCAATAAAACTGAAAAACATGAGTAGTTCAGTGTCATTTTTAAGCCCATATTTTATAAAGAAAAAATACACAATTAATGAGAATGATCAACCTCAATGGCTTCCTATGCAGCCAACTTTCTTTCTCCGTGTCCTTCTTGTGATTCCTCAAGAGAGACCCGGGCCTCCTCTGCGTCACTTGCAAAATTTTCTCATGGTATGTCAACATCACCTTGTTTTTCTCAAATTATAAATGAAAGTTTACTTAGAAAGTTACAGAGGTAGAAAGAAGTGAGCCAGCTGGGCTGTGTGGGCTCAGGAAACAAGTTACAGAGGCAACAGCAGGGCACCTGGAGCTTAGGAGAGAGAAAGGTGAAGGTAAAGGTAAAGGTACAGGTTAGGCACCTGGGGGAAGAAGAGGGCAAAGTGAAGGAAGTGGCAGCTCCAGAGAGAGAGAGAACACCTCACCATCTTGAAAAGTCATTATTTTTCCCCTCAACACTTGTGTTGTTCTCTTCCCACTAACTTTTTCTTTTTTCTTTTTGAAAGTTTTCATCTTTAATGAAATGACTTGGGAAATAATGTCTATTTCCATGACACACCAATAATACAGTGTTCAGAGTCACAGTAAGGAACACAGAATTACATCTGTAATTAATATGAATGCCAACATTTCAGGCAGTAATTTCTGTTACATGGCAAACAAAATCAAGAAAGCAACCATTAAACAAAAGAGACCCATAGCTTCAGACAAGGCAAATCCCAGGATAGCATATGAGAACAGCTGCTGCTTCAGCGAAGGGTTTCTGGCCTAACCAATAATAAGGCTCCCAAAGACTGTTCCAATACCAGCACCAGAACCAGCCACTCCTACTGTTGCAGCACCTGCACCAATAAATTTGGCAGCAGTAGCAATGTCTCTGCTGACTGCACTGGTCTGAAACTCCCTTTGGATTAATTGAGACATACCATTCTGGGCCCCGTTAAATACTGTTGAGCCCTCTCCAGTCTTAGCTTCTGGTTGAGGTAACACAGATGCAGAAATTGGTCTGTACACAACTCTGGATCCAGCTCGGATCAGAGCGGGGGTGCAGGCGAGCTTGGCGCAGGCGAACATCTTACACTCCTCGGGGGGCGCGGCTGGAGGGTTTGGGTGGCAGGTGAGTGGGCTCCCCCCCCCCCCCCCCCCGCATTCCCACCCCCGTTTTCTCTCTTCCCGGGAGCAGGTTGCGGCGACAGCAGGCGGCAGAGGTCGAAGAAGTGGGGCCCCCACTAACTTTTTAATGTTCATATTTCTTTTGGTTTTCAATGTACAAAACATCCTTAATTGGTTCCTCACTGATATTAGTAGCATTGTTTAAGGAAATTCAGGAAAACTCCACCTGGTGTTCGTCTTTGATGACCATTCATTATAAAAGGCCACCATTTTGTTCAACTTCATCAGTTTCCATCAGACGTTCAATTACCCTTTTGTTCCTAATTAAACTCACTACCTGGGCTATCAGATCTTTCCTTGGTTCCTGCAACGTGAAAGTCATTTCATCAGCCACTTTGTCCTGAGGATAGTCCTCTGTGATTTTATACCAACCTTTATTGTTCATGTCCAGCCTGTCCCGTAATCTGTCGTTGAGAGGTCTTTTCTGTTTGAGATGAGCTTGCCCATTCTCCCCTTCTTTTGAGCCTCTTTTCTTGCCATCTCACATGTACTCATCCATCTCCTTGTCTAATTCTTTCACATGTTCTTGAGATCCCCCTCTTAAGTTTCTTAGCAAGCAAATAATTGTAGGTCTTGGATTGTCTGCTTTGGTCAATAGTGCCTTCCACTTCCAAGACACCAAGTTCAGTGGTGCCACATCTTGGTTCTGCCTCTGCAGTGCAGCACCCCCAACTCCCCATGGAGTTCTTCTCTTCAGCGAAAGCTGGTTCCCGGCTGCCCTGGCCAATGTCACATCGGCACAGGTTTCCAAATCATTCATTTTTATTGAAGGTATAAACCTTTCTAAAAATAAGTTACTTAAGATGTTCCAAGAGTTGGCTGCAATTTACAAAAGAGATTAAATAAAAATATGTAGGCCGCTATACCCCAGGTAGAATGTCAAGTTGAGAAAAGTGAATCGATAGCTTGTATTTGTTTTTAAAAATTAACCCTGGAAAATAGGGTTTTTTTTTGTTTGTTTGTTTGCTTGTTTTTATTTTTAAGGGTTAGTTCTTGACCACTAGTTTGATACCATCTTTGTTTGGATGACTTGTTTCATCAGGAGGCCTGTTACTTTCCATGATTAATTATGTAAGCACTTATAATGAAACAAATTACTTTTCTACATTATATATATATATATATATATATATATAAAGCCATTACAATCTATTCTTACAGGCATTGTACTTGAACTCAGTAGTTTCTGAAACACGTGGTCATTGAAGTTGGATTTAAGGGTCTAGGTGGGAAAAGAAGGGAAAAAACTGGTTGTTGGTGGCTCTCTATTCATAAAGAATGCAAAAATAAAATTGGTTTTGGCAGTCCTTAAAAAAAAGAAAAATATGCAGAGAAAAATGCCTATAGGATTATAAGAAAATGTTAATAGTACTTATATCTAGGGAAAAACTTGTAACAAAATGTTACGATTCCAAGTTGGTGTACCTGCTCTATGCTTCAGATTTCCAAGACTAATGGTTGAGGAACTACTATATTTTAAATCTCTTTTTTAAAAAGGTGTTATTTATTTATATTTAGAGAGAAGGGAAGGAAAGGAGAAAGAGATGGAGAGAAACATGGACGTGCAAGAGATACACGGATTGGTTGCTTCTCACACGCCCCCAACTGAGGGCTTGGCCTGCAACTTAGGCCTTTGCTCTGAATGGGAATCGAATTGGTGACTTTTGGGTTCACAGGTCAGCACTCAGTCCACTGAACCACACCAGCCAGGGCTGTTTTTTATCTTTTAGTGTTTGGCACATAAAGGCTGTTTAATACACTGTGCAATGATAACTATGGTGGTAAAATAACTTTTACTTAGGAATGACAACCATTAAAACAACCACAGAAATTTATATTTTATAGCTTAGAACATAGTTTCTTATTCTAGAAAATATTCTGAAAATTTTTGTTCACTGATCTGTGAATTCTTTGAAACTCATGATAATTCCTATAGCATTTAAATGTTATAATCATCTACTTGACCAACTTTGTTATAATGCAATTTGATTTAGTTTATGAGTTAAGAATTATACTGTGTTGGTTTCCATTTTCCTCAATTGTCCATTCCTACCTGCCAAAACATAAAAACTAAACAAACAACTGAACATCTCTTCCTAGGGTCAATGTATCTTTCTTCTCCCTTCTGCACCCACATGAGGAAAGGGGCATTTTGCATGAAGGTATTGTGTATTGTTCTTTCCATATGGTTTCAAATAGTAGTTTTGTGGATAGACCAACTGTCGTTTAAAATTTAAACTAAAAAAAAAAAAAAAAAAAAAAAGATGACTTTAAATGCTCTTTTTGTGCTTGTCTTCCAATCCTTATAATTTCAGCATTTCAGATACTAAGCATCATCACTGATGTCTTTTGGTCATGACTGGGCCTGTCCGCCCTTCAAATTACCCCTATTCTAAAATTAATTCTTCTTCCTTCCAAAACACAAGACTATTTCTATATTTTAAAATATATCTAGGAGCTCATTGGTTCTTTCATAGTTCATACTAAGGTATGGATGACTGGAAGTCTGCCCTAAAACTCTAAAAAGAGATTACTCATTAGCAGAAAGAACATGCAATTAGTTGAGTTTCCGGCAAGGGGCAGCTGTTCTTGGATAAAGGGAACATAAAACTGACCCTAGAAACAAACTACCAACGACATATTTTTTAATCATTTAGGCCCATGGTTGGCAATGCTTCTTTGTCCTTTTGGAAATTGGGGTGTTGCTCAGTTGACCCTTGTCTGTAGCTTATATCTCATAGATTCCTTTTTCCAGATCCACCCCAAGGAAAGCTTATCACCAGCTCTAGCCCCAGTCCCAGTTTGGGTAGTGTGCACCATTCCAAGATGTTTTCTCTGAACATTCAGCCAGATGACCTATCCCTAATCTATAAATGAATATTATTTAATATAAACTCCCCATTATTTAGCATCGTTGCTCACAGGAAACTCAGAAATGCTCCATTGGCTCCTTTATTAAGGTCTTTCTTTAAAATGCAAATGCTCCAAGTGTGAACAGCACTTTTGACTAATTTACACTGAAGTGTTAGTAATTTTTTTTACAGCCTTTTTTCCCTCAGAAGAAACTTAAGAGATGTTAGAGAATGGAGGAGAGAGGCTATGTATGGAAAGAGAAGGGGCAAAGAAAGAGGAAAAGGAAGGAAAAAGGAAAGAGGAGGAATAAGCATCATAGAAACTAGTAACACCTGAAGACTTCATGATTTCCCCACTTCATGGTTTTTACTTTGGGGACCGTTTAGAATAACATCTGGAGAAAGTTCATTAAATGAGTTTACTCTCTAATAGATACTCCTAAGGAACCCAAGGAGACCTATTGTGAATCCCAGGTTTCCAAATACAGATTTTTAAATAAGTATTTATCCAGACATTTCATGGTATTTATTATAGAGACAAGCTTTCATATTCTTGGTAAATAAAAAGAAAGTTTTCTATTCACGTATCTATGGATCCCATGAATTCTTTAAAGTTTGAGAAATAATGAAAACTTTTCCTCAAAGTGTGACAATATTATACATGCCTTAAGACATGTTTAATATAAGAAAATAGATGTTCTCTAAGCTACCTAAAAAAAAAAAAAAACAAAACCAACAACAAGTTACGGTATCTCACAGAACTCAAGGGTAAGAAACACAGCCAAATATCCCAAGGGATATTTGAAGCTGACAACTAAAAAGTCCTAAGTGACCAAGGCAACTCTTGGTACATATTTCCTTTCCCTCACCTTATCCTCTCCCCTACTGCACATTCACTATAGCCTTTAATTTATGTTATCTCTACATTTCTACTCTTGTTACAGAATAGCTTTCTTCACTCCCCTTTTACATGGCACATTGTGTAGGGCTGTCAGAATGAGTAAATAAAAATATAGGATGCCCGTATTTTACCTACTAACCCTCAAGTCATGCCTCGCCAATTCAGTGCCCTCATTTCCTGGGTCTACCTGCTTCATAACCAGAGCTGATCTATAGGAGTCTCTGTGTCCTCATTCCAAGTTCAGGGGAGAGAATCTACTCAGTTCAGCTTGGGCCAGTGGCCAGCCCTAGTGAGTAGGGAGGTCATAGGACCCATCTCTGTAGGTGGGAAGCATTGTCAGCAAAGGGGTAAGTGCTGATGAGTCAGCCCCAAATGTTACCTAATAAATATAAATGGAGGCTATAAAGTAAATCTCGTTATACATGCAGAAGTTGTTCTTACAAGTTTCTTGAGTTCATAGACCAAGTGTTTTATTAGTCTTTGTATTTCCTGGTGTCTGGCATCCGGCACTTCATACATGCTGGTGTATGGAGTTAAACACTTTGAAAATTTTCAAAAATTGTTTTATTTCCCTATTCATTTGAATATCTGAAAATGTCAATTGAGAACAGAACAATTTTCCTGAAGTGGTATTCTAAGTTGTTAAACATGTTGCTTTTAGAGGACAATACAATAAGGGATCAAAAGGAGAATTTTGTTGACATAGTTTAGACAGGAGTCACTAAAAAGCCCAGTGACTAAAAAGCTCAGTAAATATTTCTTTACAATTTACCAAATAGTTATTTTTAAAAAGTACATCAATTACTCTAGGAAGGTTAATATATTAGCCAATCTCTAAAATGGTAGTTATTGCATTAACATTTCAGATGAAATGTCTTCTCCTAATAACCAATCTTTAAAAACCTCTTCTGAGCACTGCCAAGTGCCATTATTTCTGAAGGCTTCAACTTTTTTTTGTTTGTCTGTTTCTTTTTTTTTTTTAATTTTATTGTTGTTGTATTACATCCATCCCCCTTTTGCTCCCCTCTGTCCCCCTCCCCACCCACCCATTACCCCCAAAGTCAATCCCACCTGTTGTCCATGTCCATGGTTCCTTTATACTAGGTTCTTGTCTATACTGCAAAAATATGGAACACTTCATGAATTTGCGTGTCATCCTTGCACAGGGGCCATGCTAATCTTCTCTGTCATTCCAATTTTAGTATATGTGCTGCCGAAGTGAGCACTGAAGGCTTCAACTTTTAAAACACATGTAGAGGAGGAACAGAGGGTGTTGAAAGAAGACAGACCTATGCACGGACAAAAAAGAAAAATCAATCTACCATTTACGATGGAAAACTCCAAAAATAATAAGTTGTAGTTCCAGTAGCTTAAAATAAAGTTGAGTTGAATTATTAGAAGGGGTGGGATCTGACTCAGAAACCAAATTCATTTTTTACTATGGGTTTGGCATTGTCTCTAGGACAGCTTTCACAAAAGTGGGTTCTGCAATACACCATTTCTGTGATATATTTCACAAAAATAATATTCTAGAGTAAAGTAAGTATTAAAGAAGAAAAAATGCTTAATTTACAATAATATATCTAAAACACTATCATTTAATATGTAATAATTATATAAGATATTGACATATTAAAGATTTTTTGTATTAACTCTTCAAAATCCAGTATGTACTTTAAATATGTGTAAATTATGTATGTGTGTAAATGTATTTGTGCATGTGTTTGGTAATATTACAATTGATATTACTTTAAAAAGTAATTCTTTAAATAAATGAACTAATATAAGCGTTTTTGAAATAATGAAAAGAAAACTTTGTATTAATATGATTTGAGAGGCTGACAGAAGGCAATAATTAAATGGTGAATTGCTGGATGTGAAAGAAAATAAAAAGTAGTACACATTAGTGGTTACAGTATAGACAGGGGGATGTTAAGAAGAATAAAGGAAATGGAGAAGCCAAAGAACTTATATACATGACACATGGACATGAACTATGGGGGATTGCTGGAGGGAATGGGGGTACTGGGTGGAGGGGAGCAAAGGGGGAAAAATTAGGACAACTGTAATAGCAAAATGAATAAAACATATTTAAAAAAACCTTTTTTCATGTGTTATTGCCTTTTTCTTGTTTCTTTTTTCATCATTTATAATATCTTTTACATGATTGTTTAATCCTATTTTTCATGTTGCTTTATGCACAGTAATACTAAATGACTTTTTATTTATTACCTATCACATATACGATGCTAACTAAATAGGGGACAAAATTATCTATATTATCAGCATCTATAGCACTGATGGATAAAAATCATAGTACTATCAATCCACTCAAGGTTGTAACGTTATAGGAAACAGGGCTTGGAAATTGAACCTTGATTACATGACCTGGGCTGAAAGACACATGGTCTGGGTTTAAATCTTAGCTCCCTTTACTATTTATTGTGATGTCTTAGCAGGTTTCATCACCTCTCTGTGTCTCAGTTACTTTATGAAGGGATAGAGAAATAGGCCCTGGCTACCTGCCAGGGCTCTTACTCAAATAAGATAATGTGCATGAAAGTGTTTTTAAATTAGAAAACATTTCACAAATAAAGATTTCTCTTATTGTTGTCTGATAAAAGTTGTTTATATATCATGTTATTTTCTAAGAACAAAAAAGTCATTTGCTATATTGATGGTTACTATGACCTAGAGATACAAGCTATAAAAGATAGACTTATTCAAAGAAAAACCCTCTTCAAATAAATATTACTTTATGAACCATCTTCAGGGGCAAAACTTATTGCTTACTGTTGTTTTTTTAATATGTAATTTAAGATGACCAAACAGCATGCTGTGCTTGGGGGAAATGTGAGCCGTGACACAAACTAAACCATGTGGGTAGCAGAGTGCTCATGGGGGCCACACTGTTAAAGGTAGGAATCTTTGAGGCTTTCCTTCTTTGATTTCCATGCTGTGCTACTGACTCATCTTTTAATCCTCATTTTGTGAGAATTTCCAGAGAGAAGGAAGGACAAAACTATTAGCACATCTCCAGCCCCACATAGAGACTTCAGTATTGTTACTGACTTCTTTCTCATTTCCTTTTTCACTAGGGTCTTTAGCCTCACCATTTGGTGAAAATGAGAAAGAGCTTCTCCTCACAAAACTGTGGGAAAACAAAGCTTCTTCTGTTGCAGAAAGCATCCTTCTTCTTCCTAAGGAGTTTGAAACTTATTGGTCTTGTCTATAATGATTTTTGGATGCTAACTACAGCCTGGGTATTTATAGATGCCCAATAAGTGACTATTAAATGGATACATTGATTGTAGCTTAGCTGAATTATATTCTCAAGAAGATAAATATCTTAATTAAAAATATCTTTTTTGTTAAATGATTCATTTAACTATATAAAAATGATATTAAGAAGAATCTGACCTTGACATTGTCTATGGATACAATCTCCCAATGTAAAGCAGTTGTGGACAGAATAATAATATTAAATTAAATACCTCCTGTGACCTGGCTTGTTTGGGAGCACTTGTACATAATCCATTATGAATATTGATAAAGCAATATCCAAACCTTTTGTATCAATGATTTTATAATTTTTTTAATTAAAAAACTTAGTCAGTTGAAATCATGTCTAACCAAACTGAATTAACTTTCAAGTTTATTGTTAGCTTGGAAATGAGTAACATTTACAAAGGAAAGAGAAGCAGCCTCCTTCCAGGCAAATTTATGTTTACAAGTTGTGGAATGATTGCTTATTTTAACCAGTGGGATTGATCTGGGGTGATGAACTTTTAAAAGAAGATGGACTGTGGCCAATTTGACTTAGAGACACAGAAAATGAGTTATAAAAACAAAACATAGGCTGGATAGAGTTGTGCCGAGGGGCAGTTTTTAATATGGAACTTAAACCCTAGCTATTCTTTTTCTTTTGTTATTCTTTTTCTCTAATTAGATTCATAGATTCTGTAGTTGGAGACTTTCAACTATTAACATATCAGGTTTGCTTGTAAAGTTACTGTGAGTTTGGAGTGGCTCATCATCTCATGATGTTTCGTTTTGTTTTGTGCTGCTGTTCACTGTCACCACCCAGTCTGACAGAATTCTGTCGCTTATTTATAGTGTTAGTTTTCTGTCCTCGTGCTTGAAATGATTATCTCTACTATGTTGCTTTCCCTCGTGACTGGTCTCTTGCTTAGGTCCCCAGTTTCTGCCTAACTGGTTAGAGGAATATTTCTGGGCCTGCCACTGTAATTTGTTTAATCAGGTCCAGGTCATGAGAACAGAGCAATGATTCTGAGAATGATCTGCCCTCGGCTGAGGTCTGGCCACTCCAGAGAATAGATTTAACAGTAGGGAAGCCACAGCATCCTGTCCCAAAGCAGGAGACACGTAGCCCTAAGAAATCATTCTGGGAAAAAAGCCTGGAAATTAACCTGAAAGCAGGAGATGTGGGTGGGTAGATTGAAATAAAATACCTGCCACTCCTGAATGGCATTTGCAATAGTTATATACCTTAGCTCAGTTGCCTTGTTTTACTTAAAAATAAATGTAATATGTTTTTTGCTTCTATTCATAAGTAATCACATTTACATATCAGTCAAATCTTTCCTTTTGGATACCACCAAAACTCTTTCTGTAAAATTTTACTAAATTGAGTTTTGGATTACAATTACAAACTCATTTATCAAAACAACCTTTGTCTATTAGAAAAATAGATACAACCTTAAAGCAATCACAACAAACACAACCAATCTTTCATTATAATAAAGGGAACATTTTGACATGTTCCAGGGACTCTCCAGGTATAGAAAATGAAGACAAAACATTTGGATAATGGTACAGTAACATAATAGCTCTGTCTTTATGTTTGCTTAATTATACACTTAATAGTGGCATAAAAATCTTTGCCTCATACTTCACCATGCCACTGAAATTACATAAAATTACATCTAAGAACTAATTTTGTCCCATTTGAAACAGAAAAAAAAAGTCCAGTAGAGGGTAATTAAAGTTTCCCTTTTTTCCCACAAACTTTTTTTTTTTTTTTTTTTTATGATTTTATTCATTATTTTTAGAGAGAAGGGTAGGGAGGGAGGCAGAGAGGGAGAGAAACATCAATGTATGGTTGGTTGCCCATCACATGCCTCATGCTACGGACCTGGCTGGAGACCTGGCTTGCAACCTGGTTATGTGCCCTGACTAGTAAGTAACCAAACCAGCAACCTTTGGGTTCACAGGTTGGCACCATTCCACTGAGCCACCAGCCAGGGCCTTTTTTCTTAAAGAATGACTTGCTTACCTCAAAAGGACTTGGAGGACAATAAAGTTTAATTACTTAAAATGGATAGTGTTGCACCTGCAAATAAAACCAAACTATTGAGCACTATTTTTCAGTATATTGTAATTTTAGATATGCTTGTTTGTATTATTATCGTAATATTATTACGATAAACCTTACCATATGCACAGGATTCCTGACCAACTTGTGATTGTTGCAAACCCAGCTAGAACATAGTATTTGGAAAATCTGGTCTTTATTGGGCAATACAGTCAAGCGTGGGGGTTGGTGTGGTAAGAAATAAGGTTCTCATTACACTCTCGTGAAAGTTCAGTGGCCAGAGAAAAAAAAAATAAGTCTTTCGTGTCCTTATCATGTTTGTGCAACATTAAAAAAATTTACTGCTCTAAAAATTGTGCAATAGAAAGTAATCATAGAGCTTTATAGGACTGCAATACTCAGGGCACAGATGTCATTTAATTATATGCTGATTTACCTGTTCAGGCATGTCTCTGCTGTCCCTGAAGTTCAGGTATAATTACAACCAAGATTTTAAGTACTTGGTAATGTACATATAAGCATTTATGTACTAACTTATTTTTAAGAAAAATAGAACACTAAAGTTTGTCTTAGGTACACAAGTATAAACCAAATGGTATTTCCTAAAATTATACTTCAAAGTGTAAATTTTTACCCCCCCTCCAAAAAAAAAAAGAACTTTTCCACTAAAAATCTGCTTTTCTGGGAGGGGGTCACTAACATTGAAATCTATTATATACTGGATGATCAAGTTTTATCAGAAATTTCAGCATGTCAACAATTGGTTCACTTACAGGTTGCACAAAAACTGTAAGACAGAATTTAAAACATGATTAACTTGTTGAGACAGTGTCCAAACCTTTTTGCCTTTATTTGGTGATCTTTCAAGGAATATAATAATATGTATATAGTCATATATAATCTGTTATATGATTAATATATATCTATTGAGACAGGTTAGTAAGCCAGGACAAGCGGAATAGGGAAACTGAGGCTGCTAGTTAAACAAGCAGTTTGGACCATTTAGTAAACCCTATCTGCCCTAAACCAAGGACACTTGAGGGTAAATGGTTTGCACTTCTCCTCCCCAATCAACCATAAAAACTGTAGCTTAAATCACCCTACTTAGAGAGAAAGGTAGCAGAAATCTAATTAGTGCCAGTTGCCAGCCATACCCAAGGACAGATGAAGTGAAGGGAATAAATCTTATTTTGGTACATGAGCATCAAGCTGATAAATATTCTATTGAGATCCTCCCCCAAGACCTATCCTAGACTCCCAAACATTAAAAACCTTTCAGAACGAAGGCCCCAGGGCACGCACTCCTTTCTGTGAGCTTGCCTGCGCCCTTCCCTTCCCTCTTCGTCTCTTCTTCCCTCATAGGTGTGCGTCTCCTCAACTTTAATGGTTTCTTAGTGTGTTAAAGCAGGCTCACCAAGGCTCATTTCTTTCCTTAATGTTACCAGAGAAGCCAAGGCA
The DNA here is from genome assembly GCA_004026585.1 of Noctilio leporinus. Lineage (NCBI taxonomy): Eukaryota > Metazoa > Chordata > Mammalia > Chiroptera > Noctilionidae > Noctilio > Noctilio leporinus. The sequence continues at coordinate 84,019 of PVIW01003471.1, read as the reverse complement.
GCCCTGCTTAGGCTCTCTTACTGCTTCCCGAGCCCTTCCTGGTTTCACTGTTCCCAGCTTTAATAAACATAGTGGGTTGGCCGAAAAGTTCATTTGGTTTTTTTCTGTAAGATGGCTCCAGTAGTGTTTATTCGTTTTAACTTCATTCAAAACAATTTTGTTAGATTGTATTGTGACAGCTCTCATATCAACGTGCATGAAAAAAAACCATATTAAAACTGGTGAATTTTTGCGTAGCCATTTTAATATTGAAAATGAAAAAGAATGCAATATTTTCATCATAATATGCTTTATTATTTCAAGAAAGGTAAAAGCCCTGGCTGATGTGGCTTAGTGGATTAAGTGCTGGTCTGTGAGCCAAAGGGGTGCCAGTTTGATTTTTAGTCAGGGCATATGCCTGGGTTGTGTGCCAGGTCCCCAGTTGGAGGTGTGCAAGAGGCAACCACACATTGATCTTTCTCTCCCTCTCTTTCTCCCTCCCTTTCCCTCTCTCTAAAAAATAAACAAACAAATAAATAAATAAAAATCTTCTTTTAAAAAAAAGGTAACAGTGCAACTGAAACAAAAATAGATGTGTGCAGTGTATGGAGAAGTGGTTTGCAAAGTTTTGTGCTGGAGATTTCCCACTGGACAATGCTCTATGGTCTGTATGCCAGTTGCAGTTCACAGCTACCGAACTGAGATATTAACTGAGAACAATCAACATCACACCACGCAAGAGATAGTCGGCATACTCAAAATATCAAAATCAATAAAGTTATTGGTGAAAATGGAAAATGTCTTTTCTTTTCATGTAAAAAACTAAACAGAACTTTTGGCCAACCCAATACTTTCAAAAATCATCTGGACTCAGATTGTGAAAACTTTTCTGCACAAAGTCTAGAACACACCCACTTCCAGCCAGACCAAGGTAGACATAGTTAAAATCAGGTCCCCTGTCCAGTACCAATATGTCTGTGCATGTATGTGTGTATGTATGATCTATATCCCCCATCCTTCTTCAACTCTTACTCATTTGGTATTAAGGTTCCTAACATAGGAATATTTATAGTACACAAAGAAAGTAGTTAAGATAATAGAATACTACCTCTGCATTGCCAAAATAGCCAGAATTCAAATAAGAGTATAGAACTTCTAGAAGCCTCTTTTGTTTCTGACTGAACCTACCACACCCATCAGAAGAATATGAAGTTCAATTGGTGAATAAGCCCAAGCTTTCCTTAAAACAATGGCTCACAGATTTTTTTTCAAAGTGACACTTTTGCCAACACAATAGTACATACTCCATTCCCTTTTTCCAAGTAACAGGTGCTTTGCTGAAATTTACTACTTGAGGGATTCATAAGTCAGTCTCTTACTGACTTAACACCAAGGCTTACAGCAGTTCAGTGCTCCAAGAAGAGAAATATGAAGGCTCTTAGGAATTGTCCAGTAAGTTCCATTGTGATAGGATAGTGCTCAAATGTAAGAAAAGGTGGAAATACATGCCTTTAAGACCCTTCTGTATACAAAAGGGAAAAATCTTATAGAAATAACTGGCATAAGAAAAAGAGGGTTTGTGATGCACTGGTGGGGATGATCTAGGACTGGAGATCTTGATATTTCTAAATTCTTGATGGTAGGAGAAAAAATAACGTGTTTTAAACCAGCAAGCATTTCTCACTGCAACTCCTTTGCACAAGTTGGAAGGTGAGTTTGTTCTAGACTATCATCTGCCTTTGTTTCGGAAGCACTCAAATTTCATGGGTTAGGTATTTGTGAATTAAGTGAGTAATACTTCTTTTAGTTGAGTATCTGTAAAACTAAGTACCCATTGTTACCATTACAGAAAGAAGACTATTGATAATGTCATTATCTGCAAAAATAGATCCCTAGGTCTCCCAATTATTTGGAGCGGTGTGTGTGTGTGTGCAGGGGACCTACATGCTTCTCAGAAGAGATTTTGATTATACAACCTGGTTCTGCTTTCTCTAACTGAGTCTGAGACAGGTGTTGGTGGTGTGGCACTTGAGAGAAAGAGAGAGATAAAAAAAAAGGGACTATTTGGTGGAAGGGACTGGGTGGATTCTGTGAACAGGAAAGCTGACTGGGGCCCATTAGCTGAAGAGAGGATCCATGAGTTGATTTCCACTTGAGCACAGTAAGTGCTTTTCCGAAAAGGCAAGTCAGTAAGCTCTGCATTTTGGGGTGAACATCTCACACCAATGTTCTCATTTTCCTTTTTTAAAATCATAGCCCTGGCTGGTGGCTCAGTGGATAGGTGCCGGCCTGCGAAGCCAAAGGTCTCTGGTTCACTTCCCCAGCCAGGGCACATAACCAGGTTGCAAGCCAGGTCTTCAGTCAGGTGCACACCTGGAGGCAGGTGAAAGGCACCATCCATTGATGTTTCTCTCACTTTCTTCTCCCTCTCTGCCCTTCTCTCTAAAAATAATGAATAATACTTTTTAAAATACAATAAAATAAACTAATAATGCCTTACCGCTTCTTCAAGCCTTAGTGAAGTATGGGAAAGTGTGTTAGCTGTGTTTTTCAAACTCAAGGTCGGGAAACCCATTTTTGTCCTTTGTGGGGGTGGGGGTGGGGGTTGAGCCTACACCTGGGGAGGCTAAGGAGCCTGGACAGCTTCAGGCAGGTGTGATCAGTGGAGAAATCGGAAGCGGCAGCCCCGAATAATTGACACAAAACAGCAGAATGGATTTGTGAAACGTGAGAACTTACTGAGTATCTTCATAAAGTCTGGGGGAGAGGATGGGCTCCCAGCATTCCCTTGAATGCAGGCTCTGATCCTTCTTAGTCTTTAAAGAGCAAAGGGATGTTGAAAGGCTAGAGAAGTTGTTATGTAGTTCATTGCATATGAATATGAGACATGAACTCCTATGAGACACTGATGTACTAGTGTCTGGCAGCAGAGAAACAAAATCAGATCAGCCAGTTCTGGAGCAACCTGGAAACGTAGAGAGAGGAAGCGTTGAATATAAAAGTCTGTTACTTCTCCATTAAATGTGGCACCTTTACTCATGTAAGGACATGTACAATAGTGCAGAGGCATGCAAAGAGAATGACTTTAAATCCGCATTAAGAAAAACATATAAAAGGTATTCTGTTCACTTGTCATGATAGAAAACAAAATAACCCTGCCCTTGAAAAGTTTACCATTCTAAAGTCTAATTTGCATTACAAATAGAGATACATCTGAGACACCAAAGGAGCTGCACAGAAATCCTTACCTTCCTTCCCAGACAGGATACGCCTCCCGGACAACAATGACTGGAAGGCACAGAATATGGCGGCTACTCTCAGACCAGATGTGGGATGAGGGAGTAGGGAGAGCAATGGGAGTTCTACAGATCAATCTAGATATCAGTGGGATGCACCTGGGGTCTCTAGCTTATCAGAACTCAGTAGAGGAGGGGAGGATCATTTGTTGCCCCTCTGCAGGGAGGGAAATGGAGCAGTGCAGTAAGTGGGGTAGGGGGTGGCAATGAAAATGTAAGTAAAGTTACAAAAGTCCAGAGCAGGGACCCTAAAGCCACACTACCTAAGTTCTAACTTAGGCAAGTCTCTTCACCAATCCACAGTTTTTCTCCAAAGTTCACCTTGCTTTCAAGTACAAGAATCAGTTTAGGTGAATCACTAAGAAGGTGATGTTTTAAGATTCCATCTGAATATTTCCACCTAAGCTTAGATGAGGTCTTCCGTGATGGTTCTGGAGAGCAACTGGCTTCTGCCTACCCTGGATTCATTTTGAAAGTAAAAATTAATCTTGGTTAAGAGCGATGGAATTACATCAAGGTAGATTCCTTCCCCTACAATTGAGGCTAAGTCTTACATTCTAGATCTAGGGTGCAGGTGGGCTTAAGGGGTCTCCAGGATGATTAGCTGCAAATGTGCTGGTTATAGGTGAGTGGTACTGTGAGAAGAATTTCTGTAGTCACCTTGGTTTTTCTGCTACAGCCTACCACCTGATGATTTGGCAGTCTCCCTGAGTGAAGGAAGCCATGATTGAAGAATAGCCAACAGATACATGTTTGCTGACTGGGATAATACATAAACGGTGTTGTCCCGTTAATTGAGAAGTTCTATGGAAACATAATGGTGTAATAATGCCTCTGACAGCAGTATTTGGTAAAACTAAATGAATTCCCTTGATATCCTAAATGCCACTTTAAAAAAGGTGATGGTTTATTAAAAATGTGGCACTTAAATTACATTTCATTTCCTTCTTTTAAAAAGAAGAGGTATTATGGTACTAAAAGCATTCTGTACTACATTTGCTTTGTTTAATGGTAGTCAGCTTTTTCTGTATACAGTATTTATCTTAGCTGACATTAAAATATGAGCTAAAGTGCAGGAAAAGAAAGCTAGGAGAAATGCAGATGATAATATAATCGGAAACAAATAAATAAACTATAGTACACAGGGTAGGGTTGCTTTGAGAAAAGGCACACATTTAAAGTATACTCCAAATGCTTTTTAAAAAAGTATAGTTCTCAATACTTCTACTTGGAATAGTTTAGTTTAGAGTTACAAGTACTGTACAAATATTCCACCTTTGGCCCTGACCAGCTTGACTCAGTTGCTTGGGCACTGTGCCTCAAAGTGAAGGGTCACCAGTTTGAGTCCCTGTCAGGGCACATGCCTAGGTCGCGGGTTCAGTCCCAGTCCCCAGTCGGGATGCAAGCAGGAGGCAACCCATTGATTTCACTCTCTCCTTGATTTCGCTCTCACATTGATGTTTCTCTCTTTCTCCCTCCCATCCCCTCCCTAAAAATAAATAAAATCTTTAGATAAAACAAATAAAAATTTGTTCAAATTTTCTTGACAGTAACACTAACTGCCCTTAGCCTTATTTTAGAAATTGACCTCAAATGGGAAGGGAAGAGAGAGGAAAGGGGAGAGGGAGAGAGAGATGTACACATCTATTTGTTGTTCCACTGATTTATGCATTCATTGGTTGCTTCTTGTATGTGCCCTGACCAGGGATCAAACCTGCAACCTTGGTGTACCAGGGCAATTTTTTAACCAACTGAGCTACCTGGCCAGGGCCAATAGCCTTTAGTCTTATAGTTAATATAAATAAAGGATTAAAAAGAAATAATTGTAAGAAACAAAGCCAGGACTCCTGGCTCTTGGTTTCTGCTGTAGAGACTCTCATCTGGCCAAGTTCCAACTGTCTGAAATCTTCACTGTCGAACCTTAACAGGAAGGAGTCTCCCAGGAAGCCATTACCTTTGGCATTATGCATTCACCATGGCTAGGGTTAAAGTCAGCTTTTTCGTTCTGCCACTTTTATTTGAGATCGGCATGCAAGACCTTGCAAAATTCGAAACTTTGCAATGACGGCAGTTTGGCCACCTGGTCTCATTTAAAGTGCCTTTTCCCTGCCACACACTATATTCAAAATCTCTTAATTTCAATTTCCCCACGGAGCTCCTCAGAGCTAAGAAGGTTGCCGGCTGAGAGGTTTCTCCCTCATTTGCAATGAACAGGTCCAGAGTCAACTTGAGATCATATGACTGGGGGTGACTTACACTCAGGCAGGAACCACACGATGTCAAGATTAGGCTCTCTACACTTCCCTCCCCCCCGATGCTGAATGAATTTTGGAGCAGCAGGTTTCTTAAATTAGCAGCAAATCACTGAAGTTCGAGTCTCCTTAGTGCTTGGTGTACACCAAGTACTCATCTGTCTAATTTAGTCTCAGCCCCTGCTGAGAAACAAGGTAAAAATAGCCAATTTTGTTTCATTCCTTCAAGTCTCAAAGGCCCCGTGCCCTGAGGCTCTTTATCCTTAGTTGGATGTTTCCGTGGCCTGCAGAAGGAAAGCTATAGCACTCTAAGTCCTGGGGCTGCCCTCATATTGGCTAAGACCCACCTGACCAGCACATTTGTTTCTAAGATTAACATTAGTGAATCCTGCAACTTTGCAAGGCTCAGTGGGTCTCCTCAGGGGACCAAGAGGTGTTTGCCGAAAGCTACCCACATGGGAGCCCTCTGCAGCCCCTCCATTTCTAGAAACAGCTGATCATCTCTAGATAAAACTGTCATAAATTGCCCCAACTGTTCTGCGTGAATGAAAACTCAAAACTTCACTCAGAGGCGGCAGCAGAAGCCTGCCCACCTGCCAAGTCAGCTTGGTTCCCATCAGCCTCCACACAGCACTGAGGTCAGGATGTCCCACCCATCCACTAACCACTAAAATATAAAGCCCAAAGTCACCTGTCTGGACCTCATCAAAAGCCATTCCTTTGTCTACATATATTTTTGGCTCCCCTAATTCCATCTTTTGCTTTATTTCTCAATGTTAGAAGCTAATGAACCACTTTTGGGAATCTTTCTGAAGGTCTACCAAATAGTGCCTTTCTCCTTCTGGTTTCTAAACACACTGAGAAGAGTAAAAGAATAATAGGAGAGAGGAAATGTCCAAACATCACCATCATTCCTACCTGGAAAGACTCAATTCAAAACCCAAATAGACTTTTTTTTTGTACTGAATCTCATAGTGAAAGTCCCATAAGGCTGGGCCTTTGTGTGGAGTGTTTTGATTTGCCACACCTAATGGAGGTGAAGAAAAGGCAGTAGTACCAGCTCTGTGTAGAAATACCATATCAGATTAGCCTCATCATATTGTGCTGTTTCATAATTTGAGAAAGTGGCATTTTATCCACTAAACTAGAATTGAGCAGGAGGAGTTCAACAACACCCCTTATTTAGAATAAGAAATGAGTCCATGAACTCAGCCTTTTGCTTTTCTTGTTAGGGTGTAACAACTGCTTTCTGTAGTTACAGAAGCTCTGTTTCATTTTTCCAGAAACACTGGTTAGGTCTGTTCTAAGTCAGCAGCCAATCAGCTATGCTAGTAAACATGGACCAGGTCCTGCTCTCAACCTGCTTAGATTTCTGGAAGCAATTGAATGGCATTCAGCCTGAAATATCTGTTTTTTGTTGTTGATATTTTTGTTGTTGTTGTTATTGGTGGTGGGGTGTGCAGGTCGGTAGGGCAGTAGAGAGGGAAAAATTTAATGGGAAATACCCTTTTTAAAAATAGTGAGAACAGAGTTACTGTAATGGAAATGTGCCTTTGGTCAGCAAATGTTAAATAAAATTAAAGACACTGGCTGAAAGTTTGCTGGGAAAACAAGGAAGAAATACGAATATTGGCAGAAAGTAATACTCTGAAATAGGAGAGTAGATGGAGAAAAACAAACATCCAACACTGAAAATTTGTCATTTGCTAAGAAAATGTGACCTAATCTTTTCTAAATAGAGAGAAAAGGAACTAAGAGCAAGCAGAGATTTAGAAGTATGGTATCATATTTAAGAAAAAAAGTCTGCAAACAATAGGGCAATAAAAGCAGTGCTCATCTTACATGAAGGCTGAGTTAGACTTTAAAAAAACCATAGTGAATAGCCTAAGGGATTTTTGTACAACTGTGTAATTTAATAGTTTTTTTTTCAATGTGTAAAAAAATATGGTAGACGTTTTAAAGCTTATTGTTACTATTTTTGTTTTCAGTGGATGAAGATTTTTCTTTCCAGGTGTAAGCCTTTATCTTAAGTCAAGTCACCATAACTGCAGAAAGGCAATTTGCCATCAAGGCCTACCCAGAAAACACAAAAACTAATTATGTAGAGACTAACCCATCAGTATTCTTTTAAAAGTTAAGCATGGTTTTACTTTTATTCCTGCATTCTCATAAAATCCCATTGATGTTCATTGCGTAATTTTAGTGTTCTGCCAAAAATAATAATAATAATAATGAATCCTACCACAAACTGAAATAATTGTTAGATATTTATTCCTTTATTCTTCCTATTTCATATTCAAGGTCGAAAACAGCATTAATTGAACTTCGAATTTTATTAAATGTTATGTTGCTGTTTCAACTCCCTCATGGCCCCAACTCTAATTCTTTTCATGCTCAGGAATGGCACAATTTACAATATGAACAATAACTTTTGTTTATAACTTAACATGAAAAACACCAGGGAAAAATGAAAAAGAGAAAAAAAGAAAGCTAAAACCCCCCAAAACCCCAAGTAATAAAAATAAAATAAAAATCTGAACCATACCATGGGGAGAAAAACAGACATTGCAATAAAAGAAAAAGGTTAAAGAATGGAGGCAAAACAAAATCTTCTAATGGGAGAGGGAGATCAAGGTCCGCACATAGCTCTAGAGCTGACCCTGGATGCATTTTCCAGAGAAGCTGCCACCCAGGGCCAAGCCCAGGATGACCTTGCCCCAGCAGCCCAGCAGGGGGGTGCTCTGAGGCCAGTCTTTGCTCCTGGTCAACCTCTGCAGGAGCTCCTGGGTCTGGCACCAACCCTTCCCCGTAAGCTCACAGGCACCTCCATCTCCTGCCCATCTCCGCCTTCCAACCTTTTCACCCATAGGTCATCTGGCTCAGTTCACTGAACATGGGCACTGTGCTCCAGGGTGGAGTTGGAAATCATGAGCTGCCTGAAGAACCTGGGTATCTTCAGAGGCAGAGTTCTTCTTTGTCCATTCACGGGCCCTGGTTTCCCAGATCCCCAGGTGGCCACTGTCACTTCTGGCCTGCTTTGGCCCTTGGTGGTGTGGCACACCTGCCTCTCACTGCTGGAGATGGGGCCTCGCTCCTGGTTGACCAGCTGCTGCTTCTGCAGTGGCCTTGGGAGGCAGACAGGCAACAAGAAGACATCCTGTGGTGCCAATGTCTAGCCAAGCCCCTTGGGTAGGGACAGTTTTAGAATGCTACTATTCAGTGCGGTAAGGTCACTGATCATCAGGAAGTGAAGTCACCACTCTTGTCTGAGAAGATGCTTGGGATAAGGGACCCTGGCAGAGACCTCGCTTCTGAGGATAGAGCCCAACACCACTTGGAATCCTGATAGCCAGGCAGCCACATTCTGAAACTGCCCCTACCCTGCTCACTTGGTTAGGGAAGTGTGTTCTGTGGGTTTGGACTTAACCTAGGTGTGGGTGACCCTTGACACGCAGAACCCAGAGTTAATAAGGGAGGCCCAGGGTACTTTTGTTCAGGCTATAACAGGGGGGGAGGCACTCCCAAATCCCCCATAGCCCGTGATTTTGGGGATGAGGCAGGAGATAATACAGCTTTTGCCTATCTGTGGCAAGCTGGTAGCTAGGGCCAGCAAAAGGGTGATGATACTGTTTAAGATACTTTGCGTATCAATGACAAGGCCATGGCTGAGTCTTTCCAGAAGGGGAGAGCCAGGAGGAAAGAAGAGAGCCAGGAGGAAAGAAAAGAGCCATAAGGAAAGGCGCCAGTCAGAAGGAAAGATGGAGAAGGGCCCTATCCTCCATGAGAAGGAGCACGATGGAAGGAGTATGTTGGAGGAGCATAATGGACCAGCACATTTCAGCAGCCCTGTGGAAAGCAGCAAGCAACTATGCAGTTTGTAGTCAGGACCCAGCCCTGCAACATGGGCTAGTAAGAGAGCAGGCAAGCTGCGGCTTTGATTGTGCCCACTCCAGCTGACTCCAAAGCCACCAAGCACTCTACCTTGTAGAGCCGAACTCCATCTGGACTCTTGGAACTCTGGACTTACGGAGAGGATACTCCCTTAGGACTGGCATCTTTTCTGAACTTCACCATGATCCTGTGTAACACGGTACATGCTTTCCTGGACTATTATATGGAGGCTGAGATCCTGAAGGAGAGAGCTGACAGGTAAGGACTGGGGAACTAGCAGGCTTGCTTTTGGCTATAGCCTTTTGGGGAGCAAAGGAAGTGCTGGGTCTCGTTGGAGAACTGGGCTCCAAGCTGACATGCTCCCAACCTCTCCCTCCCCTTGTTGTTCGAATATTGTAATGAAGACCTGTTTTTCTCAACAATAATTGTTGGGTCTTACACCAAGGCACCACATAAACGACCCCCCTTCACCCCACTTTGCCTGGTAACAAGGCCAGGCCACCACTCAGATCACACCTGAGCCACCCTATGTCACCTACCTCTGTGTGTGCATGTGTGTTGGGGAGGTTCACGTGGGGACGGTCTGCCCCTGGCAGGGGCAGGGGAGAACCCAGGTGGGCCGGTCATGCTCACACTGCAGGTCAAGACGGGCTGGGTGGCTGTGAAGTGTGCGTGGGTCCTCTGCCCGAGGTTTATTCCGAGCCCTGGAGGTGAGTCTAATCTTTCCTGGTGGAGGTGTGTGCAGACACAGGCTGAGCCTGTCCTTGAAGCGGAAGGCCCAGTGGGCAGAAGCTGCATTGACTAGGGCTCCTCCCAACTTGCTACGGGCCACTGTCACTGCAGAGTTCAACTCAAGTCATGGAGGCGTGGCAGATCCAGGGAAGACCCAAGGCCCACCTCCACCAGTGAGGGAAAGGAGGGCCACAACACCGAGACACAGAGCAACCCTGAAGTCACTGTCGTCACCCTGGATTCTGGGGAACCAGACTCTTCATAGACGGAAAAGAACATCTTGCCTGAAGTTGGCTCCACAGAAACTGATTTCCAAAACCAACATGGAGCAAGTTGCCCACATTAAACAAATGAGACTGGATGATTTGGCCCCCAAAAGACAGAATCTAAGCATGGGAAGGGGGGTGGGGTGGAGGAAGGGGTAGGAGAGGCAGAGAAGTTGTAAGAGAGCTTGTGGGCAGGGGTGGGGGTGGGGCAGTCAATGTCAGATAAGGATTGGCCTCTGACCACCATGGGCTGGACTATCTGTGGGGAAGAGGATGTGCTGGGATGGGTCCTGGGTGGTGGTGTCCCTGGAAGGCTCAGGCTATGTCTATCAGTGGGAGGCACATGGCAATGCAGGCTCATGGGTGATCTTTTCTCCCCTCACAGCTTCAGAAAAAAGCCAAGAGGTCCACCTGGTCAACAGACAACAGTGGCACGTCTCCAACAGTGACGGGAAGATTTGCCACACCAGTGAGGATCACAGCAGGCCTGAAGCAACTTTGGCTAACCAGGGGGTCTAGGAAACAAGATCCAGTGAAAGCACGGAGGAGGCCACGTACCCTGAACATGCCCAGGCTCAATGCAAACCTAACAGTCTTTGCCTCCAACCTGGAATGTGGTGTCTATGTTTAAAAAAAAAAAAAAAAAAAAAAATTTAGAAAGTGCACGATGACTTGAACCCTAAGGAGGCGGACCCTGAGGGTGAGAAGGTGGGGGTGGGATGGGAGTGGACTGAAGGCGAGCTGTGGTGAGGAGCTCCTGTCAGGCACACACTGAGCACCAAAAAAAGGCTCCAAAAAGCAAAGGCCTGCCTCAAACCAGCCATCTGCTGGACTCTCCATGCAAAGCACATCCTGGGGTTCTTAGTTCTCCCACTGAAAGAGAAAAAGAGATAAAAAGAAAACACATCACTTAGTTCTCCCATTGGCACTTCAATCTGTTCCCTCTTTTGGGCCATACTTCTCTATCTCCTCAACTTGACCTCCTCCGGTGCTTGCCTGTCCGCTTGTGATCTTATCGGGACGACCAGGTGTCAGGTTCACAGGAAGAAGCTCCTGAGCTGGCCAGAAGCGAAGGCAGGCCACCCATCTGTTTGTACATCAGAAGTTGTCTCTGGTTGCGTCTCTGGAAAGCTCTGGCTCTCTTTTGTCTTTTTGGGGAACCATTGGGGAAAAAAGCTCATGTTTTATTGTTTCCATTTCACAGCTTCAGCAGGAGCCCAGGAGGCCGAGCCAGCTCCCCTTCAACACCTGTGTGTAGCCCATCTCTGCTGGATGCCGGGCAGTCAGGGGGCCGTTCCATCCTGGACGGGTGCCCACCTTCCCTGCAGCTGCTCCTGCCACAGCATCACGGCCTGACCAGACGGAGGTCCTGCCGTGCTCACAGGAGAATCCTCCCCTGATCCTGCCCTCTTCCTGCTAAGGAGGAAGAGCTGCCTCTGGAAAATACACTTGAGTCAGTTCTAGAGCTGACTTTTATTCAGCCCAGCTCCCACCAAAATTTGTTTTACCTCACCTCCATGACCTTGTTCTTTTATTTTCAGGTTTTCTTTTCTTCGGGGCAGCTTCATTTGCAGTATTGAATAAAAGTTCTTACTTACATTGTGAACGGTGCCATTTATGAGCATGACGTACAGGCACGATGCTGTGCGAGCATCACCACTACCTAGTTGCTGAGGTTCCATCCGTCCAAAAGGAAACCCTGCCGCAAACCCTCACTCCCACTTGGCCGGCTCCTGGACACCCTGATCCACTTCTGTCTCTGCTCCTTTCTATTCTGGATGCTCCCTTTCAATGGAATCTTACAATACAGTAGGCGCTTTTTGTGTTTGTTCACATATTTTTGTTATTTGAAAAGAATGACCCAGATGGATTAAAGATCAGGTTTGAAAAAAAAAGCCCTTTGGTATGTGCTGGCATAATGTTGAGGTAGAAACCTCTTTGCTAATTGTGTCTGTGGGGCCAGAAGCCAGTCAGGCAAGGGCTGGCTCTTCCTGTGCCCAAAACAAAAACAAGAGAAATGCAGAAATCTGGAAAGACAGACCACAGGCTGGAAAGCATTCCTCACAATCCAAGCCCAGAGAAAGGTTTAACATCCTTGTGGTGCAGCAAACTCTCGGGAATCTGTGTTTTCTAAAGGGACAAGGGGCAAGCCCTTGCACTTTCAATTAGCAACAGCGCACATGCCACTACTAGTCAGAGATTCCTGATCTCCCCATAGGGACACACGCACTGTCAGTGCCAGGGAGAGAGCAGGGAGGAGAGCACTGTCACCATCAGACTGTTAGGCTCCTGGTCTGGCTGCAACCAGCCCTGGGGACGGAGAGAGGAAGCAGAGGCCCTAGCAGATCCCAGGAGAGGAAAGGGAAAGGCCCCTCCTCTGAGAGAACAGTGTGCAGGACCCGTCAAAGTGCCACAGGTGCTCACCTTCACCTGGCAGTGCCCATCCTAGGAGGTCATCCACAGAAATTCTTGCACAGTTTTTCAAAGATGTATTTTCCAGATTACCCATCATAGTACTGATGAAAGAGCTGGGAATTGGAAAAAACACCACTGTCCACGGAGAGAGGATGGCATCCACCAATCCTGGCCCACATGGATGGGGAAAGCTGAGCAGCTGCTAAAGTGTGTGCAGGGGTCTCTACATGCCAACAGATAAAGACCTCAGGGTCCTCCATGTGAGGCAGGTGGAACAACTGTCTGCATCCAGGATTCCACTTGTTAAACCACATACATGTGATTTCAACAGGCAGACATTTTTGGGTTTCTGAGTATGAAAACTACTGTTTGTCTACAGAACCAAAGGATAATAAAACGTAAAAAAAGAACTGCAGCTTGTTTTACAGTGAGGTTGGAAGGGAGTAGTTTCCTTCAGCAATGGACTCATTCATTCTGCTTTCCCCTCCTGTAGAAATGAACTGAGAAAACCCTGCATGCAGTTTGAGAAGAAAGATGGTATAAAAGTTTGTTTATCTTTTTAATGGTGTTTTTTTGGATGTAAAATAAAAACTTAGTTGTAGAAAATGTGGACTATATGTAAAGTAAAAAAGTTAAAACCACCTAAAGCACTGATGAAATAGCTGGGAATTGGAAAAATCACTAATGTCCATGTAGAGGGGATGAACATTTAGAAGTAGAAATTTTTAACATTTTGATGTTAAAAATCTTCCAGTATAAAAATATCTTCCAATGTAAATGTGAGTGTGTGCACCAATTTGGCATCATCATATATACTGTTAGTCTCAGTAGGAGTAAAGATTCTTTTATAAAAAGCTGTTTAATAGTGCCAAAATAATTTGATTAAATCAACTATATTAGTTGCTAAAAATCTACTAAGCATTGCTCTGTACCAAAAGTAGATATGCTTCATTAAAAAAATTTTTTTTATTTATTTAATTTTAGAAAGAAAGGAAGGGAGGGAGAAAGACAGGGAGAGGAACATTAATGTGTGGGTACCTTTCATGCACCCCCAACTGGGGACCTGGTCCACAGACCAAGCATGTGCCCTGATTGGAAATTGAACTGGTGACCCTTTGGTTTGAGGCCAGCACTCAATCCACTGAGCCACACCAGCCAGAGCTAGACATACTTTAAATACTCAGTTAATCTCATGATAACTCACCAAGGTTATTTTAACATGAAGAAGCTGAGGCTCAGACTATTTAAATAACTTTGTCATTGTCACATAGGTACTGTGTGACATAACTCTAGGTTTGTATCATTCCCAATACTAAGAATTTAGTCACTGTTGACAACTGGCTCATATATGGAAATAATACAGTTAATTTAACCAATTTTGTATTCTAACAGGTTCAGGTGATTTTAGGTGATGGCTAATTTGATGATGTAAAAAGAAATACTATCATCACCACATTTATAAGGAAATTTATATACTCAGGGAGATTATTTCTTTAAGGTAAATTGCTAGAAGTAAAATTGCTCAGTCAAAAGAACTGCACAATTTTAAAAGACATTTTTAAAAATACTTATTGCCAAATTGCCCTCTAGAAATATTGAAACAATTTACGGTACCTAGTTACCTAAAACCTCCTCAACACTAGATACTGTTTTTTTCCTGCAGTTTCTGGCATAAAGTTTTCAAGTTGTGCCCAGGAAAGTAATAATTTTATAGCTTTGAGGGAGTAGAAGATTGTCCTTCTTGAAAATTGGGCAGACTCGATCTTGATTTCATCTACTTGGTATTGTACTGAGACATTAAATCAATAAATAGTTCGAGGAGGATCGGAGTCCTAAAATCAGAATAGACTTTGAAAATGTACGTTAGCAGGAGTTTTCCCCTCTGATTTTTTGAAGAGCTTAAAGCAAATGAAAACTGTGAGGAGGATTTACTTTGTGGCCCAAGGGGAATTTGAGTGGCAATGCACCTTCTCTGGGATATATTACATTATATACATGCAGACAAACTTGACAGGAAAGCAGTGACTTTTCAACGCCATTTTCAATTCTGTGAATATGGTGTTATTGTTTGCTCTTAATAAAGCTGTTCCTCTTCTCTTTCCAAACTTCCTTAGATGTTTGAGGTCTAAGACAGAAGACCCAAGGTTGGATGAAAATCAGAAAGAGTGAAGGGATGGTAAAATTTAGTAAGATGATGGCTGGGAGTCTCATGATCTGGATTTTGCCCCTATTTGCTTACTTCTTTGGGCAAAAAATTTTTTTCTTTTTCATTTGGTTGTCTCAGTTTCCTCTCCCCTTTGGGCAAGATTCTTAACTTCTTTGGGCTATACTATTTAGTTATATAATAGGTTTTGACCAAATTAGTGGTTTTCATATAGCTACAGGCATTCTAAGAACGTTTGATTCAAATTTCACTTTGAAAAGGCATTTTTGACTATTTAAAAAAATTCAACTAGTACAAACTAAAGGTGCTAAGTCCCCAATTTTAGTATATTTGAGACCACCCAAATGCTGTTCCATCAACCTCTTTATTGGTGTGTTAACCCTGGAATTTCTGTTAACCCTGGAAGCTTTTGGTGCTTATTCTATTTGACTACTTAATAAACATGCCATTAACTAAGAAGAATATAGTTCTCAAAAATTCTGCAAGTTTCCTGCAAATTCAGGCCTAGGTCCTCTCACAGAAAACTATGAAAGTGAATACAGAGGCTGCCATCAAAGAAATGACAAATCAGATGCACCCACACCTGACTGGCCTACTTCTTCTATACATCATCCGTGGTGTCTTCAAAGTGACTGCTCTCCTTCTCTCTTCTCGAGAACGCATATGTCAGCATATTTTAACGCTTATTTTTTATTTTAGATGCTTGTTCCTGGCCTTTGTGTTTCATGTTTCGGAAGCTTTGTGCTTAACTTTTATATTCATATACATTCATGCACATTTTAGGTGAAGTGGAATTACCCTTGCAACTAGAAGTGAATTACTGGTTAAAAGAAAGACATTAAAAAGCAAATGTGAAGATGGAAATAATAATATCGATCAGGTTCCCATTTGGGGACAGAGTGCTGTATTGATTATACTCAGAATAAACCAAGTCGTATTACTAACTACTAAATGCATTTTCAAATTTTATCGACCAAACTGACAACAGTATATGCAATGAAAGCAATATGCAAAAATTCTCTTTAAAGTTGCTATGATACAAGTTTATATTTGTTTGGCAATTTCAGAGTCTCAATGAATTACAGCTACAGATTAAAGTGTCAGCAAAGAAATAAAAACTTAAAAACTTAAAAGCACTATTGTTAACCATTATTTATCATTGGGATTTGGTTGCATGGTAGTAAAAGTTACAACACCATTTAAAAATGAAATTTTGTAAATGTAGAAATAAGAATCCCCAGTTCTTTCAATATCGTGAGCACCTCCCATCCAGAGATGGAATATATTTTCCCATTTCTTGAATCTGCGCTTGCTTCCTGACTTGCTTTAACTAATAGAATGTTGCTAAAGTTATACTGTTTGAGGTCAAGACTTGGAGGTCTTGCTTTTCCCTCTTGAAATGCTCTGGCTACCATGAGAGAAGCCTAGCAACTGAATGATGAGAAACCATGCGGAAAGAATGACTTCGCTAACAACCAGCACCAAGGCCCAAGGCAGATGAGTGAGACCAATTTAGACCTCCTGGCCCCCAGGCAAGTCACCTGATCTGTGCAACTACAGGAATGAATTCAGCCAAGACTAGCAAAGTAGTTAAAACAACAACAACAACAAAAAAAACTAAACTATAAGTCATTTTTAAGCCACTGATACAGCAAAAAGTATGAGAGTGTATCATAACATTATCTGAAAACACATCCCAGAGAATATTTAAGAATGTACTGTATATTGAACTTGTGTTAGTTAAGCTGAAAACACATGAACTCTTTACATTTGCAATTCAACTAATGATACTGAAAATACTTGGGGTCTCTCAGTGTTGCCTATTTTATGGTGTGTTCTGGCATATGAATGTAAAGAAGATCTAATATTCTGTCATGCACATCATTCCCAGGGACCAGAAAGAAATGATGAGTTAAAATCTGTTTTCAAATACTACTACTAGCATAGAAATGTCTTGGTTGACTACGTAAGAGCAATGATAGGGGCTAAAAAAGGTCAAAGAATGTGTGGCTCATAGAAATGTTCTTGTCAAGATTTACATAATTAGTCATCACATGCCGTATAAGAGGATCACGACCTATTAATAAGATTCTACCTCCAGTTGGGGAGCATGCAAGAGGCAACCTATGATGTTTCTCTCATATCAATGTTTCTCTCCCTCTTTCTCTTTCCCTCCCTGTTTCTCTAAAAGTAAATAAAATCTTTAAGAAAAGTTTCCAGCATCTCTTCAGACGGGGTTAGATCTTGTCATACAAATCTCAATTTTATTAGAGCTTAAAATTTCAGTTACAGGATCTTCAGGATCATTTATAGTGATTTGGATAGTAAGCTCTAGAACCTGAACAGGCTCATGTTTGTTTAACAATTGAAGATCGCCACAGTTTATGGCTATAGATGAGAGTATTGGTGAAAAAATGAAAACAATTTAGGCTCAACATACAAAATAAGCACATATTTGATTATTTTAAGATTTACGGAGATATATGACAACATGTTTTCTCAAGTCTCTAGGATTTAAAAAAAATATGCCATAATTTAGCAATATATGTTTGAAAAGAACTAGTATAAATGACTCATGGACATTGACAGCAAGGTAGGGACTGACTGTGGGAGAGGGGATGTGGTGGTGGCGTGGGAAGGGGAGAGCGATGGGGAAAAAGGGGACAAATGTAATATAACAACAATAAATCAACTAAAACAAAACAATATATGTTTGAAAATTATTGTTTCACAAAATAATGACATTCCGAAGCATCTGTTCATTGATTTTCTCCACATTGAACATTTGCCAATTAAGGAATGTTTGTAGATATTGTTACTCATAAAATATTGAAATGGTACTTTTCTTTCAAATGACTTGAATGGTCTCCCTGAATATGGTAGCTTGTCTCTAAAAGGGCCACCATCAATTCCTTCAAGTTCTTGTGTGCATGTGCTATTCCCCAATGAGAGGTGGAGTCCATTCCTCCCTCCCCTGTACCTGGGCAGGTCTTAATGACTTGTTAGATCAATAGAATATGTTCAGAAGGAAGTTCTGAACTTCATTTTGGTCTCCAGACCAAGTCATCTGTCAGCTGAGTATCATTCAGGAATGATTCCAGTTAATGCCACATGGAACAGAAAAAAACAACCATTCAAATGGTTTCACTTTAGGCATTGTTGTGATTTTTTAGGGCACTAATTTTTAGTTAGTTTTATTTATTTATTTATTTTACATTGCAATACATAAGTAGAGCACTGAGGAATAATCTGAGATAATAAGATAAACTGTTAAAAAGTCATTACCGCTACCAGCTATTTTCTATTTATCTTATAAATCAGGCACCAGAAATGGAGAATACAAGATGCTATATTTTGTTCCCCTGTTAGAAATAAACTAAGCATCATATTTGATTTAAGACCAGGTGTCTGATTAAAGACAACAACTAACACCAATAACCTTCTCTTTTTAATGTCTTTGCATTGGTAAAATAGCTGCATGGTTTGTTTGTTAATAATCAATGCATATTATAAATTTGAATCAAGAATAAAATTTTGCTACTATAACATCACTTTTTCCCTTGGAGTCTCTAACAATATTCTACTTGTAATATTCTATCTGGGAAATATTTCTGAACTTAAAAATGTTTGAGAACCACTGTGAAAATATTCTTAGCATCTTTTCCTAGTCCTAATATTTATCAAATGTGTCACAGTGAGCATGGCAGATTTTAAGTGGATTGTGATTTGAACCACAATCTCTCTTTGTCAGTCGTATTAAAAATTTTTCTTCTTATTGTTTAGACAGGATATTTTTCTTAAAAAAGAAAACACATTTTTCAGTTGGTGACAGTGTCATCCTAATATGCCACCTTTTAGGGGCCTCTTCAGAAAATAGGGCTCAGTCTCATTTGCTCTAAAGCCCTAAGCCCATAAATTCATCTAAGGGTTGCTATTTCAAAGGAGCTTGGTTCTGGAAAAAGAGGGCTAGGTTGTGATTCCATTATCTTCATGGGCCAAGGAATCTTTGATAGGGGCCTAGGAGAGGGGCTCTTACTCTATATTTTCTCCTAAATTGTTCTTATGCCATGAGTCCTTCTTCATCTACAGAGATTCCCCACCTGTCATAGTGTCCTTAGTGTGTCAATAATCTTTTCATGGTGTCCTTAGTCCGAAGCAAATAAACAAACAAACCATAGGCAACCAAACAAGTAACATACCAAACACCTAATGGCTTCAATTTATTTAATAGTTAGATTCAAACAATTTAATAGCAGTAGCTGGCACATGGACAGCTCAAATATGCCACATGGTCCTATAAATTCACTGTGGCCACTAGGGTACTCCTGACATAGGTTATTGGACCACAAACCCAAGCAGACACCCCTTTTCTGCTGCACAGGAGCTCAGAAAGGCCTCCCTGTTTGACTGGCAGCTATGAGTGTCAGGCTGCTAATAGGGAAACAGAATAGAGTGGAAAACAAATGCTGTAAAATCAAATGAGCTCAGCCAGGAAATCAGAGCCACTGTAAGCACCATTGGAACAGGGACATACTGTGGTAAAGGGAAGGAACTGGGTGGGTAATGTGAAGGTTTGGAAGGGAGGGATGAGAGGTGTAGGAACTAACCAATCAGTTGTGACAGGCTGAAGGCTGCAGGAAAATCCTAGAAGAAAAATACAAGGTCTGTCCTGAAAGTATGGAGCTATAGAATTACATATTAGCTCAATACTTTCAGGACAGATCTTTCATGTCCACATGTATGCAGTGACGGTGGTCTAGGAGAATTGGGAGGAAAGTTGAATGAGTTAAGAGTTTTATCTAGGAAGACCAGGAGAGGACAGCCCCCTCAGATATCTAAATAGTTTTAAGAGGAAAAAACAACACAAAATAAAAAAAAAGAGCCCACATTGGATTATGGGTACTAGAGAGTTTAAAGATGAAATAATAAAACTAAAACTGCTTTCTCGAAAAGGATTACCTACCTTGCAATTAGTTTCACCTCTTTTATTGTCATAACCTGTAGAAAAGTAATTATTAATATCTTCCACAAGAAGGATTGTTGCGTCAGTGGCTAAGAATGAGGGAAATTGGCAATAAATGGTGTGAGGAGATTTCTGTTTCCAAGTTTATAAATACAAGAGGGAAACTTCAAACGCTCCGGTGGTCACAGGAAAGGCAGTTAGTTACTCTACTGCCACATCTCCAGGCAAACCATTCTATTTGAAAACTGGCACAACTATGAAAGCCAATAAGCTTAGAAAGAACTTGCCATTCCACAAAACTCAATTCTGACCTTCATTACATAGAGCTATATTATACTTTATGAATATGAATGAAGTATTATTCATCTCTTCAAGTCACTTTACTGCTACTCAAATGTTGGTAATCATTTGGTCTAATGCTATAATGAACTGTAATAATGATTTTTGGGTAGTTGAAAATCCTAGATTATAGTTCCCAATGCATAAAGTCCTGACAAATTTGAACAGAGTCTGCATAAAATGTGCATTCGTCAACTAATGCTAGATGAAAATCATGAAACTAGTGGCATAGAGCAAGCATTTATTTTGTGTTTCCCTATTGGTGGGCCAGCTGGAGTTCAGCTGCTCCAAGCTCTTCCTGGCTGAGGATTCGGTTTAGGTCTCCTCCTGAGTATTCATGCCAGGGCTTGGGTCACAGGGGCAGTGACCATTCGGCGGAACTTTATTTTTTTCCCCTCTCATGCCAATGAGAAGGAGTGCGGGAGGGCAAGCCACATTACTCAGGCACAGTTCAGGCCTCTGTTGGTGCTGACATCTTATTCGTCAAAGCAAGTCACATGGCCAAATCCAACATCAATGGGATATTTGTCCCATGGGGAGGGGAAGACTGAATATTTTCTTAGCAACAATCTAATCTATCATAAGATGATTTATTTTTTAAAAAAGATTTTATTCATTATTTTCAGAGAGAAGGTCGGCAGGGAGGAAGAAAGAGAGAGAAGCAGTAATGTATGGTTGCCTTTCACTTGCCCCCAGCTATGGACCTGGCTGGAGAACTTGGCTTGCAACCTGGTTATGTGCCCTGGCTGGGGAGTCGAACCAGTAACCTTTGGGTTCATAGACTGGTACTAATCCACTGGGCCACCAGCCAGGGCCCAGATGCTTTACTTACTAGTTTCTTAGTCCTTAAATTTTAAATGAACTAAGCTTAGATTAAATTTTAATTGATAAAATACCTTAGCTAATAGTAGCTTAAACAATATCGAATTTTATTTATTTTTTCCATATAAATGAAATCCATAAAGAAGCAACCTAAAGTGCAGTGGTATCCCCATTATCTTTAGCAACCCAGTTTCTTTTTCCTCACCCTGTCCCAATTTCTAGGCCACCTCCTGACCCCAGATGGCTGATCAAGCTTTAGCCATTAAGTTTCCTTTCCCAACAGCAAGATAGAGAGCACGATGAAAAAAAGTAGATTTTCTCTCTTTCTGGAGGAGGCGCACAATTCTTTTGCTCACATCTTATGGGCCAGAATTTATTTGCAAAATTATGCTAGCCAGGGAAGATAAAAACTTACACTTTATTCTTGGACGTCTGCAGGTGGCCATGTTTCTTGTGAAAAACAGTGGTTTCTATGAGGTTAATATATGATTAAGGAAGAACAGCTGTTATTGCCAACAGTTGGTAGTCTTTGCCACAATATTCCCAAAATGCTGCATTCTCAGCATTACCTAGCCTTTAAATGAGATACATATTTAATTTCTTCTTTCAGGGTTTTAAAATCAAAATACAATTGTTAATAAAGACACTATCACAATTCCAAATTATTTTTAGCTATAGCTGGAAAGCTGACAAATGAGAGGAAATGAAGTTTCTACCACATGTGTTTATTCCCAAAGTAGTTATTAACATCTATGATCATCCAGGTTGATCCTGAAAATGAATTCCAGGGAGAATCATACTTTTTCTTTTCCAGTGTAATATGTTAATTACAGTACATGGGGTTTTGAGAGATTTAAAAAAAAGAACATTTCCTGTTAAGAAGAAATGGTCAAGATTGAATTAGCCCACAGACATTGATGGATCACTGCTTTTTATTATGACCATTAGCCTGTAAGGAAGGTTATTTAAGATCTGTTCCCAATATACCTTTTTGTACCTATCATGCACAACTATTTTTCATTTATCTTTATAAAATATACGACATGTTGCAAAATGTCAAGTGTTATATATGATTTTCTCAAACAAATTAGATCACTTGTGCCACCTAAATATATCCTATGTCTTAATTTTTTGCCTATGCTTGAGCCATCTCAGAGCCAACCCCATCATACCCACTGTAACTTTATCCACCAATTTAGCACTTAAAACAAAACTTTGCTTCCTTAAAAAAGCTTCTCTGGAATCTCAGAGTCACAAGATTTCTCTATAAGTCCAATATAACTGGATATCATAATCATTCTTCATTGATTCCCAATTAATTGTTGTTGAATACCTACTATGTATCACTGTGCTAGGTTTTATTCATGGCATTTATAGTCTAGTATGAGATATTAACTAACTATTATTCTCTTATGTATACACCACAATCTATCTCACATTATACTTCTATTGTTCATCTAGGTAACCTTGCTTTCAGTGCTTATAAGCATTGGAAAAAAAGAAAGAAAGAAAGGAAACACTGTCTAATCATCTGTATATCCTTTTGACACCTAAAACCATGCTTTGCATTGTTAATTATGTGTTCAGCAAAAATACTTGATGAGTGACTATTTGTGTGTTTTATTTACTGCCTCCCCCCTTACCCCAGAGAAGCAATTCAAAGGAAATATGTTACCATTGAGTTAACTGCTACAGAAAAAAATCATTTAAAATTGAACCACACACTTTAAAATATGTATGTATCTTCATTGCTGGAGTGGCGAGGATGGAGAAGAATCTACAAGATGAAAATCCAGCATTTGCCTTATTAGAAATGCAAAGTGTCTGAATATAATATTATGTGACTTTCAGGAGACTAAGTGTCAAATGTCTAATGTCCAGACTTCCAAAAAGCTACATAGATAAAAGCAAAACTCTATCTACTCTGCATCTGTCCCCTGTACTTAAAAGAAAGAGCAAGCCCTGACTGGTAGGTAGCACAGTGGATAAGGCACCGGCCTGCGAACCCAAGGTCGCTGGTTCAATTCCCAGCCAGGCCACATAACCAGGTTACAAGCCAGGTCTCTAGTCAGGTCCATAGCCGGAGGCAGGTGAAAGGAAACCATACATTGATGTTTCCTTCTCTGCCTCTCGTCCTTTCCCTCTCTCTGGAAATAATAAATAAAATCTTTTAAAAATAATAAAAAATTAATAAAAGAGTTCTTAAAAAAAAAGAAGAGCAAACCATAAAGTAGTATATCCAGGCATTTCTGGAAATACTTGCATCCTGCTATAATCATGGTATAATATGTTTTCTGACTCAGCAGCCTTTTCCTTGTATTTTATTTATTCAGGCTACAGATCTGCAGAAAGGATCATAATTAAGAGTCTGGTCATTCTTCTTCCAACTCGGATTCAATTAGCCATATGGTATAGGCAGCACACACAGTGGCTGTCAAACTTCAGCAAGAGCCAAAGGGAAAACAAGGTTGCGGGGTCGAAACTGTGGACATATAAACAGCTCTTGAAGTATAGGTGACCCCTGATTACGGAGCAGTAATGAGACTTGTCTGGTTACTCATCAGTCATCTCCGTGGACCAGTTCTGGGAACGGCAGTGTCTCCTGCATGTGGGGCAGAAGTGTGGAGCTCTGGGAGCAAAGGTATCAGAAAATGAAGCGAGTAAATATTCAATTCTCTTTCCATTCTTCATCTCAATGATGAGGAAAAATCGATAGGCTTATAGAATGTGGCAATTGCACTTTTAAATGCAGGCTCTGTGGGAGCTAGTTTTGTTTTGTTTTGTTTTAACTCATCAGGACTGATTCCAAACAAATGAAGTCCTTACTGCTTACTATGGCTGTGCAGAGTCAGCCCCACAGTGGATCTTACCACAGGGGGGTCACAGCTAAGTTCATTTTAGTTGGAAAAGCTGGAATTGAACTTATGCATTTGAAAGTCAAAGCTGTGTTATTTCAGAATCTTTCTTCTCTGTTACGTGCTGATTTGTTACAGAAAGGGGGTTGGAAGTCCTGGAGGTAGATACCTTTTTTATTTTATTTAATTTTTTAATTAAAAATAAGATTTTATTAATTATTTCCAGAGAAAGAGGAAGGGATAGAGGCAGAGAGGGAAAGAAATATAAGTGTATGGTTGCCTTTCACCTGCCTCCAGCTACAGACCTGGCTGGAGACCTGATCTGCAATCTGGTTATGTGTCCTGGCTGGGGAATTGAATCAGCGACCTTTGGGTTAGCAGGCTGGTGCCTTATCCACTGTGCCACCAGCAAAGGCAGATACCTTTTTTTAAAAAAAGAGTTCAAAGAAAATGAGTATTGAAACATGTTCCTGAGAAAAATCTCGCACAATTAGGTAGGCTTTGCGAGGAAATCCATAGGTTTAAAACAACCTATTAATTTTTGGCTCCCCTACCCATTCGTGGTCTTCTCCAAAGAAGAAGGAGCTGTTCCAATGCAGCCACACTTCATTTAAAGTAACATTTATTCAATAGCAGGTCTGCCTCCCAGGCCTACTTTCTCCTAGAAAAGATCTATTATACGTCTCAGTAATATTCCTGTGAGTTCTGCAAGGAGTGTTTCTTTGCGGTGGGCCTGAGTATTTTATCCACTACAATTTAAATGTCATTTCAAATGACTTATTGTTGGAGCTTGCTCCAGTCTAAAAAGTATCTTCATTAACATATTTCTCTAGTATTTGATTTGGAATTTTTAAATTTTTTGATTCTGCTTTACCTGCCATTAAAAACATATCCTTTCATCCCCAGCCTTGACCACTGGACTTTATTCAAGGAACCAGTTTGCTCTAGCATGATAAAATTGGTTGCAGTTTCTTAATAAAATAAGTGACTTTTAGCTCAGTTGTACTGAGCACATGAAAATTCTCTTTCAATTTCTTCTGCTCTACATTTGTCCTTTTGTCTATAGATGCTCATTTTGAGAATGTGATCAAGGAAAAATTGAGGTTTGGTTGGGGGAGGGAGAGGGAGAGTGGATCAGATTTTTATATATACATTTAAATTTTCTCATCAAATATAGATGAAAAAAAAAAAAAAAAAACACCGGTAGGTTGATCTTTAATCTGGTGAAATGGAAATTAAGAAAACCAATGAATAATATAGGTGTGAACCTTTAGAATATTTTTTCTTTGAGGTTAAAAAATTGGAAAAGCATCTTCCTAAGAAGTTCAGACACAGACTCTGAGCCCTTTAAGAATTTCTTCCCAAAAGCCTCCGCTTGATGCACTTCCACTTTAATAAGTTAATCGGAATGACAAAAGAGGTGAGAGTTGCCAAAGCCAATACATTACAGGCCTGTCAGGACAGCAGGCAGCTTCATGGTAACAGATAATTCAGATAATTCACTCAGCAGCAGTGCTCCCCCCTGGGATGCCGGCCACAGGGATGAGGATCTTCATTGCTGGCTTGTTGGCTTTAAGTGCGTGTACCTATCGACAGTTAGTCCATGGAGAAAGCAGGACACTCCTGTGGGGGTCCTACAGGGTCCAGAGATGGAGCAGCCGAAGAGAATTGTTTTTGTTTTTGTTTTCTACTAGGAGAGATTCATTAAAACTGCGTGTGGTTAGAAAAGGTTGCTGTTCTTTTTTCTCTTAGGACCAGCCTAACAAATCATCTTTCACAAAGAAAAATCCTGAAGTCCTTTATTTAAACTTGTGAGGTGATAGTTGAGTAAGAATTGCTGTGGGGACTTCAACACAGATGATGGAGGGTGCGGTCCGAAGGCCAGAGCTGCAGGTAACAGGCCAGTGGCTGCAAGGTGCAGTGTCCTTGGACGTCCACTAGCTGGTTCACATGGAAGTTTTCTTCACGTTTTAAGATTTTGAAATTTAAAATGTTGAAATTTAGAACGCATACAAGGACATTCCACCATTTGTAACAACATGGCTGGATCTTGAACACATTCTGCTAAGTGACATGAATTAGATAAAAAAGTAGTATATGATCTCACTTGTAGGTGGAATCTAAAACAGAACAAAAATATCTAACCCATAGATACAGAGAACAAATTTGTGTCTGTTGGGGAGGGGCATGGGCAAAATGAGTGATGGGGTCCAAAAGGTACAAACTTCCAGTTATAAATAAGTTGTGGAAAAGTGATGTACATAACATGGTGACTATTGTTTATATACTCTAATGTATGTTTGATTCAAAGTTACTAGGACAGTACATCTTTATATATATTTTTTATTATATTTTATTGATTATACTACTACAGTTGTCCCAATTTTTCCTCATTTGCTCCCCCTGCATTCAGCAACCCCCCCGCCCCCCCACTTTCAGGTAATCACCCCACCATTGTTCATGTCCACAAGTCATAGGCATGTAAGTTCTTTGGCTACTCCACTTCCTATACTGTACTTTGCATCACTATGCCTATTCTGTAACTACCTATCTGTACTTCTTCCTCCCCTCACTCTTTAGCCATTCCCCCACATCACCCTCCCATCACTAAGCATCAAAATGATCTTCATATCCTTGATTCTGTCTCTATTTTTCTTATTTGCTTCGTTTGTCTTTTAGATTCTCTTGTTGAGAGTTGTGAGTTTGTTGTCTTTTTAATGTTAATTTTGATCCTCTTTTTCTTGGGTAAGTTCCTTTAACATTTCATGTAATAATGGCTTGGTGATGATGCACTCCTTTGCTTTTTATCCGCTTTTAATTCTAAATTATATCTTTGCTAGGTAGAGCAATCTTGGCTGTAGGCCCCTACTTTTCATGACTTTGAGTATTTCTTGCCAATCCCTTTTAACTTGCATGTCTGTTTCCTTCACCAAATTAGGGAGGTTTTCTTTCATTATTTTTTTCAAATAGATTTTAAATTTCTTGCTTTTTCTCTTTGCCTTCTGTCACCTTGCCAGAGAAAGGAAGTTCCCTGTCTATACTTCGCTGGACCTTCCTTTAGGGTCAGCCTAGGAAGTTGGCCTTGAAGTTCATCTTATCCCCAGAGCCTCTGGGACACTGGACTCTGGGTGCACACACTGCTGTTGTGGGAAAGTGGAAAAACTAGCACCCTCCAGCACCCGGTCACATGGAAGCAGGTGAGTGGGTATAGAAACTCCTATAATCTCTGTGGTCATTAACAGCTGCTGTAAAAAGTAGGACAACTGAGCTTGAGCACGCCAACGCTCAGCTGCCCAGCCTTGTGGCCGTTAGCTTGCTGCTGCTATGAGGCAAGCAAAACCTCCTAAAGGCTCCACACAAGTTCTTCTTCACCCCGAGACCAGGGCCTCTCCACTATCATCACTTGGTGGTCTCGGACCCAATAAGAGTGGACCTGACACATCCCTACGATGTGAATGTTGAAATGCTTGATGTTGTCTTAGAAGCTGCTTACCTATACCTCATTTTTCTGGGTTCTTTTTTCTTTTTGTTATTCGGGTTGGTTGTTTTTTTCTCCCTTATGTTCCGAATCATTGATTTGATTCTCAGCTTCATCCACTCTACTGTTGTTTCCCTGTAAATGGTTCTTCATTTCAATTAGTAAATTCCTCATATCTGATTGGATGTTTTTATGCTGTGGAGGTTCTCACTCAGTTCCTTGAACATCCTTATAACCAGTATTTAGAACTCTGCATTTGATAGATTGCTTATCACCATTTCGTTTAGTCCTTTTTTCTGGAGTTTTGATCTGTTCTTTCATTTGGGCCACGTTTCCTAATCTCCTCATTTTGTTTCTATGTATTAGGTAGAGCTGCTATGACTCCATGTCTTGGTAGTGCGGCCTAATGCAGTAGGTGTCCTGTAGGGTCCAGTGGCACAGCCTCCACTGTCCCCCAAGCTGGGTACTCAAGGAGCGCCTCTGGTGTGGGCTGAGTACACCTTCCTCTTGTAGTGGAGCTGTGGTTGCTGTTGGCAGATGAATGGGAGGGGTTTACCCAGGCCAGTCAGCTGCAAGGACTGGCTGTGACCGCTGACCACCAACCTCCTCCCTCTGTGGAGGATCAGCTGTGCAGGGGCAGGGTGGTGGTGCTCCAGTGTGGTCTGTAGCTGTCCACTCGGTGTGCTGGCCCTTGGATTTCCTGGGTAGTGCAGGTCAAGGTCAGCCCCCACCTGGGGCCACCCTGCCTAAGCTATAAAGCAACCTGAGATGCTGCCACTTGTGCTGGGCTTGGAGATTTCCAGGTGAAACCAAGCTGTGAATATAGGTTGGCTGCTGCTCCTGCCATGCATGAAGCCACTTAGAGGTATGGAGGCTGAGGGCTTAGTGAGGCTTGTTTAAAAAGATTTAGGAAGTTGTGAAGCATGAACCAAGACCAGCCATTCAATGGAAAAGCCACTGTAAATAAATAGCTGCAAATTGGGTGAGATGGAGCCTCAAGGATTTCCAGGGTGGGTCAAACCCTGGAAAGCCAGGTTGATGGAGTCTCAAACATGGCACCTGCCTGCTGGCCCTGTGGCTCTGTGGGTAGAGGATTCAAAAAAGGGATGATGGCCTCTCCCAGCTTTTCTGTCTGGGAGAAAGCTGTCCCCCAGCTCTCAACTTGATACCAGATACTTCAGTTCCTCCCCATATGCCATTGGCGCTTTTCAAGCTGCTACCCTGGTGCTGGAGCTCAGAGAAGGTGAGTCTGAATAAGTCCATGTATGAGTTCGTTAAGAGGATTTGCTTGAGACTCCAGAATTTTCTTTCCCTAACTGTATTCCTGCTGGTTTTTGCAGCCAAAAGTTATGGGGACTTATCTTACTGGTACTAGAACCCTGGGCTATGGGGCCTGGTGTGGGGCTGGGGCTCTTTGTTCTCAAGATATCCATCCTGAATATTTACCCACTATACATGGATGTGAGACCAGCCCATTTTGCATCTCTGCCACTCCTGCCAGTCTGGATGAATGTGGATTCTTTTTTTTTTTTTTTAAGATTTTATTTATTATTTTTAGAGAGATAGAGGAAGGGAGAAAGGCAAAGAGGGAGAGAGATATCAATGTATGGTTGCCTTTCACCTGCCTCCAGCTACGGACTTGGCTGGAGACCTGGCTTGCAACCTGGTTATGTGCCCTGGCTGGGAATCAAACCAGCGAACTTTGGGTTCACAGGCTGGCGCCTTATCAACTGTGCCACTAGCGAGGGCTTGGATGTGAATCCTTTAATTTCATAGTTGCCAAACTCCCATTCAACTCGATTTCTTATGGTTCTGACTGATGGTTATTCTATAGTTTAATTGTAATTTTGATGTGGTTGTGAGAGGAGGCAAGCCATGTTTACCTATGCTGCCATCTGAATGGGAAGTCTGACAGTATATCTTAAAAAGTTCTCATCACAGGAAAAAAAAAATTACAAGTATGTGAGGTGATGAATGTTAGCAGAACTAAATCATCTTTTGAAATATACATATATCAAATCATACCCCTAAAACTAATAAAATGCTACATGTTAATTTTATCGCAATTAAAAAGACACCAAAACCTTTTAAATAAATTAATTAAATTTCAAAAGATAAAATTTAAAAAACATACAAAATGTATGAAACAAAAATATGTGGCCTAATGATTTATCATAAAGTAAATCTTCATGTAACCGCCACTCAGAGCAAGAAGTAGCATTGTGTGGGTTATGGTAGAGCCTCTCTCGTGACCACTCCCTCCCCACTGGCTGTTAGGAACAACTTTCTTGCTGGCTTTACAGTTGCAATATATCTCCAAAAGTTTTAGTTTTTCTACATGTAATGTTTTAAATTTAATTTTATTGTTCTTGTGTTACATCTATCCCCTTTATACTCTTCTCTGTTCCCTTCCCCACCCACCCACTCTCCCCAAATTCAATCCAACTTGTTGTCCATGTCCATGGTTCTTCCATGCTAGTTCCTTGACTAAACTGCTCCCTTTCTTTGCCTCTTCCTCCCCACTTCCCCCTCCCCTCCCCTCTGCCCACTAAAGGTCTATTCATTGTATTCATGTACCTGGTTCTGTTTTGCTTGTTTGTTTTGTTCGTTATTGACCTGTAATGGGTGAGATCATATGGTATTTGTCTTTCACTGACTGGCTTATTTCACTAAGCATAATACTTTCCAGTTCCATTCATGTTGTTGCAAAAAGTAGGAGTTCCTTCTTTCTTTCTGCATGTGTATCTACACATAATTTTAGAGTAGATGGACTCATACAGTATGAATGCTTTCATGACCGGCTTTACTTTCTCAACATATTTATGAAATTTGTCCAGGCTTTGATTGTAGCTGTGATTTTCACTCTTTTATAATCTAATGTTGTAAAAATTATACCTAAATTTTATTCATCCATTTTACTCTTCTGTTGAAATGATTTTATTTATTTATTTTTAGAGAGAGGGGAAGGGAGGGAAAGTGAGAGAGAAAGAAACATCAACTGCTTGCATTCCCTATGCCCCCTGCTGTGGACTTGGCTCACAACGCGTAGACATGTGGCCTGACTGGGAATCAAACTGGTAACCTCTTGGTTTACATGCTGATGATTAACCCACTGAGCCGTGTGAACCAGAGATATCTATTTCACTCTTAATGTGCATTTGAGTATTTCCAGTATGAGGCAAAAACCAACCAACACTGTTAATGCTCTTCTACATGTCTGTTGATGCATATGTGCACATGTGCACACATTTTTGTTCTCTCTAGATCCTGGGGGGTGCTTGTATTCAGTTCTACAGAGAGTGCCAATCTTTGTTTTCCAAAGGAGGCTGTACTAATTCACTTGCCAAACAGCAGTGAATGAGCGCTCCTGCTGCTCTGTAATTGTCTCAATGATTTATCGGTATTGCCAGTCTTTTAAATTTTAGCCATACTGATGGGTTTGTAGTTAAATGATAGCTTCCTCTACTCACAGCACTTCTGACACAAAGCTTGGGGGTTTTCCACATTAAGAAATTCTCCTGTTCTCTGTGGACACCAAGCGGATGTCATACAGTTTAATTCAATTCTGAAATTAACTACCTAGAGTTAGTGTGGACCCTATAGCTTAAGTCTCAGGCCCACAGACGGCTTCCACTTCAGATGCCAATTGCAAGTAGTGGGCCCAGGTTACCCTCACTTCTGTCTGACTTGGCTAAAACGGGGATTCTCACAACCCCCTGCTCAGGTTTAATAATTTGCTACATTGGCTCACCAAATCCAGGAAAACACTAATATTACTAGTTTATTATACAGGATACAAGTAAACATCCAGATGAAGTGACACATAGGACGAAGTAATGAAAAGGGGTGTGGAGCTTTCATGACCTCTCTGGTGTGCCACCTTCCCAGCACCTTCACACTGGGAACTCTCCAAACTGGGAGCTCCCTAAGCCCTGTTGTGTAGGGATTTTATAAAGGCTTTATGACATAGGCAAACTCCCATTCAACTCAATGAATGCTTGATTGGACCATTGGCCTTTAGTGATTAATTCAATCTCCAGTCTCCCCTCTATGGAGCTCATGGTAGTTGTGGGTTAAGGGCTGAATGTTCTAGCCCTCTCATCATGCCTTGGTTTTCCTGGAGACTGAACCCCAACCTGAAGTCATTTAGGAACCCAGCCACTAGTCAGCTAATTAACATACAAAAAAACACAAAAAACAAAACACTTCTGCCCTGATTGGTGTGGCTCAGTCAGAAAGAGAAAGTTTACTGATTCAATTTCCTATCAGGGCACATGTCTGGGCTAGGTCCTCCGTTGGGGATGCAGGAGAAACAACTGACTGATGTTTCTCTTACACATTGATGATTCTCTCCCTCTTTTTTTCCCTCCCTTCCCAATTCTCTCTAAAACAAACAAGTAAACATATTTTCCTATCACTCTGGTGTCAGGAGCGAAAGACTTAGACCAAAAATAACTTTAAAAAGATGGTCCTGTCTTTTCTATTACTCAGGAAATTACAAGGGTTTTAGGAGTTCTGTGCCAGTGGCTGGGTTCAGAGACCAAATATATACTTTTAAAATATGTTGTAGTAGTGTTATCTCATTTAGTATTAATTTACATTTCCCCTGGGTTTACATTAACTCATGGGTAAAGTGCTTTTCACATGTTTATGTATTCATTGGTTATTGGATATAATCTTTTGTAAAGTGGCTGTTTGAATCTCTTACCCATCTTCCTACTTGGTTATCAGCCTTTATCATTACTATTATTGATTTGTAGGATTATGTGTGTCAAACCCACTCTGTGGTTTACTTCTTATGCTTGTATTTGTGTCTTGATAAACTTAATATAGTAAAATTTAATAGAAATAATAAAAACTTTTCTCTTATGATTATGCTTTTAGTGTCTTGTTTATGAACTTTCCCTACTCTAGATCATGAAGATATTCTCCTATCTTATATTCTATAACCTTTAGAGTTTTGATTTTCATATTTAACTTTGTAATTCACCTAGAGCTGTTTTTTTCTGAATGGTATATATTTGGGTTCAAGGTGAATGCTACCCTTTTCCCCCAGGATATTCAATATGCTTAGCAACATTTATTGCAAAATTATTCTTTGCCTCCTGAAGTGCCATTATAGTTATTCAGGAATCTATAAAATGCATAGGTCTATCTTTGGAATCTTGTTTTTACCCCATTGTTTTATTTCTCTATCCTTTCAACATTGCCATATTGGTTTAATTACACATTAAGGGAAGTATCAACGTCCTGTAGAGTAAGTCCTCTCACCATGAATTTCTTTAAGAGTATCCTCATTATTCTCAGTCCATTGCATTTCCATTTTGGAATCAGGCCAGCCTATTACATTTTAATATATTTTCTTGAATCAACCTTTTGAATTGCATAAAACAACAACAACAACAACAAAAAACAAATACACATAAACATACATAAATATATACATCAAACACATTTAAAACCTGGGATTTTAGGAGCATTGAATGTATAGCACAGTTTAAAGAAAATTAACATCTTTATATTATTTAGTCTTCACATCCATTAACATGGTATGTCTTTCTATTTAATTTAATATCCTTTAATGCCTTTCAGTAATGCTTTATAGGTTTCTGCTTAGAGGTCCTGCATATATTACTAGATTTTATTTTTATTATTATTATTTTTTACTTATATTTTAATTTTTAATAAAATTTTATTATTTTGAGAGAGAGTGAAAGGGAGAGAGACAGAGAGGGAGAGAGGCATCAATGTATGGTTGCCTTTCACTTGCCTCCAGCTACAGACCTGGCTGGAGACCTGGCTTGCAACCTGGTTACAACCTGGTGTGCCCTGGCTGGGAATCAAACCAGTGACCTTTGGGTTCTGTGCCACCAGCTAGTGCTTATATTATTAGATTTTATATTTGATAATTTGATATTTTCAATTTTGTTATAAATAGTGTTATTAAAATTCTTATTTGATGTTATTTGGTAATATCAAAAGTACATTTTAGTGCATGTGTACTTCTAGAAGTGAACAAGGGAATATTCTTCATGACCTGGGAAAGGAAAATAATGCTTTGTGTATTTTTATGTAACAACTATTTCAAACTTTTCTGTTAATGCTAGTTATCTGTAATTCTTTTGAAATTTTTTAAACTTCACAGACATAATTGACAGAAATATTTTGTAAATTTAAGGTGTACAATGCCATAATTTGATATATGTATATAATTCGAAATGATTACCACAAAAAGGTTAGTTAACACACCTATCATCTCACATAGTTACAATTTTTTTGTGTGCTGAGAACTTTTTTTTAAAAAGATTTTATTTATTATTTTTAGAGAAAGGGGTAGGGAGAGAGGCAGAGAGGGAGAAAGACATCAATGTATGGTTGCCTTTCACCTGCCTCCAGACACAGATCTGTCTGGAGACCTGGCTGGAGACCTGGTTATGTGCCCTGGCTGGGGAATCAAATCAGCAACCTTTGGGTTCACAGGCCAGCTCCTTATCCATTGTGTCACCAGCCAGGGCTTGTGTTGAGAACTTTTAATATTTACTCTCTTAACAACTGTTAAACATAAATACAGTATTGTTACCGTACTGACATACATTATATTCCCAGAATTTACTCATCTTATAGTTGGAAGTTTCTACCCTTTGAGCACCTTACCCCTGGGAACTACCAATTTATTTTCTGTCTTTGAGTTTGGTGCTTTAATAGTCCATAAATAAGTGAGATAATACAGAACTTTCCCTTTAAGAGAATATAAATAAGTGAGACCATACTCAGCATAAGTCCTCAGGTTTCATGCATATTGTTGGAAATGGCAAGACTTCCTACTTTTTATGGCTGAATAATATATGCATGTATATACACACATATGCATATACATGTAATACACCTATATACATATATATTTGTATATATATATACACATATGTATACACAATTTATATATATGTCTGTCCAAAAAGTATACAGCCCTGCACTATGAAAAATAGAAACATTTATAGAAGATACAAGAAATACTGCACATAGGACAATGATGCCTCAGTCCCCTTCAAAGTAGGCACCTTTCAACCTTACACAGTTTTCCTAGCATCTCTTCCACTGTTCAAAACACAGCAAAATCCTTTGTTGGAATCAAGTCACTAGCAATTGCAGCATGATGTTCCTTCTGCTCTGATAGCAGATGCCGCAGAACAAATTTTCAGTTGCCAATTTTTGTTGATTGCAGCCCCTTCATGTTCAACATTCTCAAGTGTTCTGCTTGAATGTAGATCACTTTCAAGAGACTCCCAACCATCTTTAAAGCGTTTGTGCCACCCTTTTGTTTGCACTGCACTCATTGCATCATCCCTGAAAGCCTTTTGAATCATCCAAATAGTTTCTGCAGAAGAATGTTCAAGCTTAATGCAGAATTTGTTGTCCTACTTGCTCAGTCATTTTGAATGCGATGGCCACACAGTGTACATACTCACTCAACAGCATCTACTGCCTTCACTGACTAGTACAGTGAAGTCATCATTGCCCACACATGCACATTCCAGTCCCCTCTCCTAGGCTGCCAAGCTACATTGATGACATGCAAACTGTTCTCATATAGTAACAATGGCTAGGCTTTTTCAGGACAGACCTTGTATATATGTATACATATAAATCATATTTTTTAATCCATTGGTCTGTCGACAGACACTTGGGTTGTTTCTTGGCTATTGTGAATAATGCTGCAATGAACCTGAGGGTGCAGATATCTCTTTGAGATAGTGATTTTATTTCCTTCAGATATGTGTACAAAAATGAACTGGTTTATATGGTAGTTCCATTTCTTTATTTTTAAAGGAACCCCCATACTGTTTTCCATTGTGGCTGTACCAGTTCACCTTTTCCTTTTAGGATTTTTATGAATACACACACATATCATCTGTGAATAACAAAAGTTTTATTTATTTCCAGTGTTTTCCTCCTCTATATTTTCCTTTTCTGCAATAACTCTGTTCCCTTTTTGCACTGGCTGGAACCTTCAATTAAATGTTGAATGGGGTGATGATCGTAGACATACTTGTCTTGTTCCAACTCTCAGTAGGAAGACTTTCACTTTTAAGCTTAATCCTTATTTCCTGTTGATGTTTTTCAAAATAAATAATTCCCTTTTTTCTTACTTTGCCAAGAAGCTTTATTATGAATAAATGTTGAATTTTGTTCCAATATACATTCCATTTATTAAGATGATCATATCATTTTGCTCTTTTATTTTAGAAGGTGATAAATTCTGTTGAATAATTTTTGATTTCCCAACCAGGCTTGCAGTCCTGGAATAAAACCAAATTTTTATATTTTTAAAATTTGACTTGTTAATATTTTATTTAGGATTTTTCAATCTGTGTTCTGGGTGATATTGGCTTGGAATTTTTCTTCCTCATAATGTTTTCACCATGTTTTGATTTCAAGGTTATAAAGCTTCCTCAAAAATGATGGTAAATAGCCCCTCAGTTACTCTTGTGAAGAAAAGTCTGTTTGAATGTTTGGTAGAATTCACCAGCAAAGCCATCTGGGCCTGTCGTGTCTCTCTGTGGGAAGGAATTAAATTGAGAATTTAGCTTCTTTAATAGTTAAAACATTTTTTTCTTTTTGTTCTTGTGTTAGTTCTGTAAAGTTATGTTTGTATTCATGCATCTAATTTTAAAAGATTATTGGTATGAAGTTTTTTACATCCTCTTAAAATCATTTTAATGTCTGCATGATACATCACAAGAGTTAGACAATTATAGCTCTCAGGTCAAATTTGGCCCATGCATATTTTTGTTTGGTCCTGTGATCTATGAATGACTTTTAATATTTTAAAAGGCCATTACAAATAAATGAGACAACATAAAAACACACAAGAATGTTTGACATAGACCTTAATTCTTGCTCTTTAAAAAATATTTCCTTTATTTTTATTCTTTGATATAATTTCCTATCAACCATCTTCTGAAAAGGCCATTTTTTGGTAAAATGTTTATGAATATTGGAAAAGAATAAGTTTGCTATCATGTTATTGGAATTTTCTATCTTTTAACTGATTTCTTATCTCATATTATTACTAAGAGCTGTGTTAAAAATCTCTCTGTTTTATTGTGGGTTTGAATACTTCTCCTTGTAGTTCTAATATAGTTTTGCTTTACGTACTTTGAGACTAGACTATTAGATTCATATAAATTTAGAATTGTTATGCCTTTCTAGTAAATTGAATATTTTATCATTATTAATTGGGATAAAGAAGTCCTATCTCAGCAGTGGAGCACTAAACAAAGTAAAAATAAAAGCAAATATGAAACATTTTGGCAGAGGAAATGATATCATTTAATTGTATTGTTCAATTCCCAGCTAGGGCACATAGCCAGGTTGTAAGACAGGTCTCTAGCCAGGTCCGTACCTGGAGGCAGGTGAAAGGCAAGCATACATTGATGTTTCTATCCCTCTCTACATCCCTCTCTTCCCTTTCTCTAAAAATAATAATAAATAAAATCTTTAATTGTATTGTGAGCTTCGATTAGAGAAAAAGGGAAAAGGAGGCTATAATGGACCATCAACCAATTGGATATAATTGACAGCTACAGATTATTTCATCTAGCAAAAAAAGACACATTCTTCACATGAATTATTCACCAAAATAGACTAAAAAACAAACCTTAAGTAATTAAAAAAATAAAATAATACAATAAAACAATGGAATTAAACTAGAAATCAATAACAGAAAGATAACCAGAAAATCCTAAAATATGTGGTGATTAAGTAACACATTTTTATTATTTTATGTTTTAAAGATTTTGTTTATTTATTTTTAAAGAGAGGGGAAGGGAAGGAGGAAGAAAGGGAGAGAAACAGCAATGTGTGGTTGCCTTTTACCTGCCTCCAGCTGGGACCTGCCTGCAACCCAGGTATGTGACCTGACTGGGAATTAAACTGGTGACCCTTGGGTTTGCAAGTGGGCACTCACTCCACTGAGCCACACCAGCCAGGGCACAACACACTTTTAAATAACACGTAGGTCAAAAAAGAAATCCTAAGGGAAAAGAAAGTAATTTGAACTAAATGAACATGAAAATATAACTTATCAATATTTGTGGGATGAAGAGATAAGCACCAGGAAATAAAGTTAAAATCAATTATTGTCGCTTCTATTTTAGGTAACTAGAAAAAGATGAGCAAAGTAAATCTGATGGAAGCATAAATCAATAAAGAAATATTAAGGGAACCAAAACTGATTATTTGAAAAGATCAATAAAATAAATAAGCCCGTAGCCAGGCTAACTGGAAAAAAAAAAAAAAAAAAAAAAGGAGAAAGAGAGATAAAGAATATAAATTACTAATATTAGAAATGAGAGGACATTAATACAAATCTTATGAAATTTCAATAATAACAAAGAAATACAAACAAAAAAATCAAACAAAAACAAAAACAAAGAAATCCTATGAAGAAATCTATGCCCACAAATGGACTAATATCTTGAATGATAATAATTTGCCAAAACTCACACAAGAAGAAACAGACAATATGAATAAGCCTGTGTCTGTTAAAGAAATTGCATCAGTAATAGATAACTTCCCAAAAGCAAGCACCAGTCCCAGATGGGTTCACTGGCAAATTCTACCAAATATTTCAGGAAGAAATGATACCAATTCTCTCCAATGTCTTCCAGAACGTATAAGCCGAGAGTACTACCCAATTGCCAAAACCAGACAGAGGCATTACAAAAAAAAAAAAAAAAAAAAAAAAAAAAAAAAAAAAAAAAAAAAAAAAAAAAAAAAAAAAAAAAAAAAAAAAAAAAAAAAAAAAAAAAAAAAAAAAAAAAAAAAAAAAAAAAAAAAAAAAAAAAAAAAAAAAAAAAAGAAAAAAAAAGAAAAAGAAAGAAAAGAAAAGAAACAAAGAAAGAAAGAAAGAGAAAGAAAACTACAGACTAGTATCTCTCATGAATGCAGATGCAAAATCTTGAGCAAAATATTAGCAAATTGAATCCAAATATTTATAAAAATGGATCATATACCTAAATTTAAAACTCCTAGAAGATGACACAGGAGAAAACCTGCATGACTTTGCATATGTGATGCCTTTTTAGATACAACACCAGAAGCATATCTGTAAAAAAAATTAATTGATAAGCTGGACTTCATCAAAATTAAAAACTTCTGCTCTATGAAGGACACTGAAGAGAGCGACAAGAAAACCACAGACCAGGAGAAAATGCTTACAAGGCATACACCAGATAAAGGACTGTTCCTCAAAATATAAAAAGATATCTTAAAATTCAACAATGTGAAAAACAACTAGATTTTAAAAATGGGCAGAAGTCCTAAATAAAGACTTCATCAAGAAGATATTTAGGTGGTAAATAAATATATGACAAGATCTCCGTATCGTGCATGTGTCATTAAGGAAATGCAAATTAAAACAATGAGATACCACTAAACACCTATTAGAATGACCAAAATCCAAAATACCTACAATCAAATGCTGGTGAGGATATGAAGCAACAGGGACTTCCCTTCATTGCTGAAGGAAATGCAAAATGGACCAGCCACCTTTGGAAAAACATAGTGATTTCTTAAAAAACTGAACATACTCTTACTATGCAATCCAGCAATTGTGCTCCTTAGTATTTAACAAAAGGGGTGGGAAATAGATGTCCACAAAAAACCTGCACATGGATGTTTATTCATAATTGACAAAACTTGGAACCAAGCAAGACGCCCTCCAGTAGGTGAATAGATAAATGAACCATGGTCCATTCAGGCAATAGAGTATTACTCTGCACTCAAAGGAAAGGAGCTATCAAACTGTGAACAGACATGGAAGAAACTTAAATGCATATTACCAAGTGAAAGAAGCCAATCTGAAAAGGATACATCCTGCACAATTGCAATTATATTTCACCCCAGAAAAGGCAAAACCATGGGTACAGTGAAAAGATCAGTGTTTACCAGGGATTGAGGCCATTGAGGAGAGGTGAAAAGGCTGAATACAGAGAATATTTAAGGCAGTGAAAATGCTCCGTGTGACACCATAATGAAGAACACATGCCAATATAATTTGTCTAAATCCACAGAATGTACAACCCCATAAATGAGCAGTAATACCAACTATGAAGTCTGGTGCTGACCTGATTTGTCAGTGTAGGTTGATCAGTTTTGCCAAATGTGCCAGTTTGGTGGGGATGTTGCTAATGGGGGAGGCTGTGCCTACTCGGGAGTGTATGGGCAATCACTGTACCTTCCCCTCAATATTGCTTTGACTTTAAAATTGTTCTTAAAAAAGTCTTACTTTTAAAAAAGTAGACAGGAACTTTACTTTATTTTGCTTTTATATGTCAGAGGG
This sequence comes from Noctilio leporinus, assembly GCA_004026585.1. Taxonomy (NCBI): domain Eukaryota; kingdom Metazoa; phylum Chordata; class Mammalia; order Chiroptera; family Noctilionidae; genus Noctilio; species Noctilio leporinus. The sequence continues at coordinate 44,224 of PVIW01003471.1, read as the reverse complement.
AGGCATTTGTTTTTAAACCATTGACAGAATTTTGAACCAGTTTTTCTTACCTAAATGCAATCTGGCCATAACCATAAGCACTAAGAAAAACTTTAAGGCTTTAGACTTTAGACAGCTTTTTAATTTAATTTAATTAAAAAAAAAAGATTTTATTAATTATTTTTAGAGAGGCAAGAAGGGAGGGAGGAATAAAGGGAGAGAAACATCAATGTATGGTTGCCTTTCACCTGCCTCCAGCTGGGGACTTGGCTGGAGACCTGGCTTGCAACCTGGGTATATACCCTGACTGGGAATAGAACCAGTGACTCTTGGGTTCAAAGTCCAGTGCTCAATCCATTGAGCCATACCAGCCAGGGTGACAGCTTTTTTACATTGACCTAAAATAAATGATCTTAACCATTTAATCTTAAATATTCAGTTTTAATAATTATCTTACCATTTCTTTTCACATTTCTCAACAAATAAGGGAGGCAGGTATTTTTAAACAAAACATAATGAATGAGAGCCTGTTTATTTCCCCTCTGTGAAAATATCCATGCTAGATTTTTCTTTATTTTCTTCTAAGTGTTAAGTTTCAAAATGAAAATAACTGATGGAAAAACAGTGCTAGTCTTGCATTAGAACTGATTCTGTGTCAGAGCCACATGGGTTCAAATTTTTACCTTAGAGAATGGCTGTAGCTATTCTCAACAGCCAAGTGCTGGAAACAGCCCAAGTGCCAGCTGCTGGATGAATGGATCAAAAAACTGGTACATTAATACAACGGAATACTACACAGCAGAGGGCAAGAACTCTTACCTTTTGTAACAGCAAAAACAAACACCATATGATCTCACTCAATACAGGAAACTAACAAACAAAACAAATAGACAAGAGAACAGAACAAGAGTTATGGAAAAAAGGAGCAGAGTGATGGTGACCAGAGGGAGAGGGGGAGGCGGAGAAGGGGAAAAGAAGGGGTGGGGTTTAGTCGAGGAGCTAATGTGAAAGACGAATGGACATGGACAATGAGGTGGGGCTTGACTATGGGGGAGGGCAGGGCAGAGCAATGGGGGAAAATGAAACAATTGTAATACAACAATAATAAAAGAGAGAGAGAGAGAGAATGGCTGTAGTGATTCTGGTTTGGTGGGTGGCGATGCTGGGGTATGACTCAGTTGTGTCACAATTGCCGAGTGACTTGCTCTACACTAGGTTGAAACCTAGTGGAAGGTATAGTGGGAAGGTCAGCAGATGCTCATCTCATCTGCTCTGAACTTCAGACTAGTCTCAGGTCCTGTCCTCACAGCTACTGAGTCCAAAGCAACCATAATTACAATGATTTGTCTGAATGACTGAACTGTTCCTTTTTTATTCCTCTTACTAGGACCCCGTCTTCCCAGCCTTCCATCACTCAGTACTAAGGGTTCAGAAATAAAGCAGGTTCCAGTTGAGATGGGACTCTAGTGTCCTTATCTGACAGCAAAGATATCTATTCTATGACTAGTCTTATTCCTTTATGTGTAATGAGATCACAGATAAATGCTTTATCTATTTCTGCTTTCATTTCTGTATCTGCAATCTGAAGATAATAGAGTTATACCTCCTCCTTACACACTGTAGTGACACTTGTGAAGATAAATTGAGGCTGAATTGCCATGTGTCTGCAAAGTCCCAAGAGCTCTGAGAATAAAGGCTATGCATAAGTAAAAATGTATTATGAATGCCTGAATATTAATAAAGACTTTTATATTTTACCCTTATGACACTCGATTTAAGTCATTACTGTTGAATATCAAGCAGATCCCCCCCCACCCCTAAATAACACTTTCCAAACTCTCTAAGCTAGTCCCCAGGAAATAACCATGAGGAAGCTAAAAATCTCTGTGCTCCCAGATTCCCCCTTTTCTTTCTCAGGATGGAGCATCTATCCCAGCCATGCCAATGAGCTCAGGGCCTTTGTGGACTTTGTATCACCATTAAAATACACTTCTAGTCAAGGATTTCATCAATGTTCCCACGGACGTAGAATGACTGACAAACCTAACGTGTTATCTTCCAGTATTTAAAAAAAGTTTTTTAAATAGCACAGTCTTTAGCCAAATGGTTTTATCTAAAATGGGATTTTTCAGGGTTCAGTCTGATTATCAGGAGGATTTTTTTTTTTTCTTTCTGATTGTGGTAGGGATGAGGAAAGAGGGAAATAGCAAGTTGGAACTTCTGAAATCTTACTGCAGTAGTACAGGTATTAAGAAATAACTGCAGTACTAAATACATATTAGCAACCATATTTGTAGACTATCAAATGCAACATGCCAATAGATAGGATTTCTCTTATTTTTTTTAAAATTATTTTTATTTTTTACAAGATTTTATTATTTTTACAGAGAGGGGAAGGGAGAGAAGCAGAGAGGAAGAGAGACATGAATGCATGGTTGCCTTTCACCTGCCTCCAGCTACAGACCTGGCTGGAGAACTGGCTTGCAACCTGGCTATGTGCCCTGGCTGGGGATCAAACCAGTGACCTTTGGGTTCGCAGGTGCTTTATTCACTATGCCACCAGCCAGGGCTAGGATTTCTTTTATTTTGCACATAAGAGTTCAATGGTTCTGTCTTATTCATGAAGGATAGGTCAAAATCCCCAGTGGATGCCTGAAACCACAGGTAGTATTGAACCCTGTGTGTACTGTTTTTTCACATATGTACATACCTAGAATAAAGTTTTTGTTAAGCAATACAAGAGATTAAACATAGTAACTAATAATAAAACAGAACAACTAATAGACTGTAATACAAGTGAAATGTGGTCTCTCTCTCTTTCAAAATATCCTATTATACTGTACTTGCTTTTTCACTAAAAGAAAATGCTTTACAGCTCTTTGTTGGCATATTCGAGCTGCCAGCAGCACTAATCTTGTACTTTGGACTCCTTAGTAGGTAAAAGAAGGGTTACTTGAATATAAGCAGTGTGGCAATACCACGGCAGTAAATCTAATAACCCAGATGGCTACTAAGTGACTCCCAGGCAGAGATCTATGTGGTGTGCAGATGCTGGACGAAGGATAAGTCCCAACTGGGAGGTGGGGTGAGGTTTCAGTTTCATCACCTTGCTCAGAACTGCCTGCAATTTGTTCATTTCTGAAATTTTCCATTTCCTAGTTTTGGACCTTGGCTGACCGGGTAACTGAACTCTCAGAAGGGGAAATTGTGAATAAATGTGTTGTGGTGAGGGACTACTGTACTAAAGCTTGAAGGGATTAAATAATTAACCAAAGCCACGCAGCTAGAAAAGAATTGAGCCGAGCGCCAATTTAAATCCAAAGCACTTTGCTTTAACAAGTTGTAATTATATAAAACTGCCCCAATGATGAACTTTGGACTCACTTTCTTCTGTTTCATTCTTGCTGGTTATGGACACATCCTTTGATGCTAACAGGTCTCCGTGTCCCTGACTGTAATTCTGGTATCTAAAATAGGCATGTGTATATTCTGCCTGTTCAGCAGAAATAATTCTGTGGTGGTGAAATGTCATCAATAGATCTTTGGTATCTTCCAAATGCTTTACAGCATTTCACCAAATTTAATGATGAATTCGTTTCTATAAATCAGAAAAATTAATGCTATAGTAATGCATTTATGTATGACTCGAGCTGAAGGCCTTGTCTTTATCAGCAATTTTCTGACATGTGTGCATCTTCTATTCTGAATTTCTCTTTACTTGCATTATAGTGTATGTTTTTAGTTCTCGTGCTCCGTCTTCAGTCTTTTCTCTTGTTAGTTTTGCTTGCTCTTCTTTCTTTAACATGTGGGTCTCTCGGCGCTCTTATGTAAGAATTCTCTGTTTTTCTTTCCCAATTTTCCTTGTGTCTGCAATTTTTATGTAGGCTTTTGTTGTTTTCCACCATGAATCTTGATTTAGGCAATTCACACTTGAATTTCCACCCATTCTTTCCCCTTGTTTTTCTATATACTTATGCTTGTCTTTCTCACACATACATAAACACATACACCCCATTCAGTCCAGTGTCTGGGTTGCCTACAGTATGGTAAATTACTATATCACAGAATTCATAAACTTTGAGTTCTTTCCCTATAACTTTAAAATAATTAATATAGAGATATAGCAAAGGTGGATTAATAATAAAATTACTGATACATAGTGAAGTTTATCAGTAAATTAATAATGTATTAAGTTGAGCCATTATTAAACATGAGTAAATTGTTTTTTTTCTGTTTTATTTTTTACTTTTTAAATTTAATTTTATTGTTGTATATATTCATCCCCTTTTTCCTCCCCTCTATCCCCTTCCCTACCCACCCACTTCCCCCCCAAGTCAATCCCCCTTGTTGTCCATGTCCATGGTTCTTCCTTACTAGTTCCTTGACTAAACTGCTCCCCTTCTTTGCCTCCTCCTCCCCGCTCCCCCTCTGCCCACTAAAGGTCTATTCATTGTATTCATGTATCTGATTCTGTTTTGCTTACTTGTTTGTTTTGTTCATTATTGACCTGTAATGGGTGAGATCATATGGTATTTGTCTTTCACTGACTAGCTTATTTCACTAAGCATAATACTTCCCAGTTCCATTCATGTTGTTGCAAAGGGTAGGAGTTTCTTCTTTCTTTCTGCTGTGTAGTATTCCATTGTATAAATGTATCAAAGTTTTTTGATCCAATCATCCACTGATGGGCACTTAGGCTGTTTCCAGCACTTGGCTATTATAAATAGCACTGCTATGAACATAGGGGTACAAAGGTTCTTCTGAATTGTTATTTCAGGGTTCTTCAGATATAGTTCAAGTAGTAGAATTACTGGATCAAAAGGCAGTTCCATTTTCAGTTTTTTAAGGAAACTCCAAGTAAATTGTTTCTTATGTGATATTCTCTCATGGATAGGTTTCCTCTCTACTCCTTCACAGTTAGTTATTCGTTCGCTGTTATTTCATGACTCAGCTGTCTGTCAACAAAGATATTAATTGGGGCCATTGGTGACATGTCCTCTTGTCACATCCATTGCCATTACTCTGATCATTTGGTCTTTTATTTAGAGCTCTCCTTAACCTAGGGAAATTAAAAATGTTTTCAGGCTTCACAAAATGTCAAGTTTAAAAATCCTGGGTTTCATCTATTAATATCCTTCTCACTAGCTCTGCCCTAAAGTGGAAGGACAGTCTTTCACATCAATAACTATCCTTTTTCCTTTTATATTTGCCTTTCTTTTCCTCAGGACATCCTGAATATATTTAAAAGAGAAAATAGTTTTAAAATATTTCCTTACAAGTCATGTGGTTTTTTTCTCCATGCAGCAGAGGTACACCTTATTGAATTTCCTATCCCATGTAGTTCCATGGAAATCAGCAATAATTTGGAAATTACCCTGTGAGAATTCACTTTTATCTCTAGGGTATGCTTTGAACTACCCTAATAATGATCAATAGAAACTGACTGCTGCTTTCTTAAACACAAAAGAATTTATTTGACTATGGTAGCAGGGATGGGGATGGACATGGTACTTGTGTATATATGGATAACAGGCTAAGATCCTAGATCTGGGAACAAAGAGAAGCAAAGGCAGCTTTAGAGAGCCAGGAATCAGGAAGGATGATTTTACCCCATGACAAAAAATGCCTGATTAAAACATCTTTTTTCTTTTGGGAGCACTGAAATGAAATGATTGATACACAGTTTCCTTAATTCTTGCATCATTCATTCAAGATTCATAGTCCCAGGAGAGAGAACCTGGTTGGCTGAGGACATCATGTATCTGACCCTTGAGTCTACCAAGAAAAGGACCTGTGTCCCTTGGCCTTCAAACACAGGCTATTGCCCTTCCACCATGACCATGTACAATGAAGGAGGATAGTTTCCTGAAGGAAAACCAGGGGAAGGTGAATGGATTGGGCAGCCAGTAAAGGCTAATGTCCACAAAGAAACAAGTATTTTGGATTGTGTTGTTTAGCAGTTGAAAAGTCATAAGGAAGTGGAGTCTAAATATAACTTTATGAATCAGTCAATTAATATCCATTATGTTTTTAGGTACCACAGGAAATAATTTTTAAAAGCATATTTTAATATGTTTGTCCAGTTAGAATTTATACTAGTCTGCAACAGTGACTTTCAACATTTTTCATCTCATGGCACACATAAACTAATTACTAAAGTTCTGTGGCACACTAAAAATATATTTTTTCCAAACTGACAAAAAAATTAGGCATAATTTTGATTGATTAAAAAAGTAATAATAGTAATTACCTACCCTTTTTGCTACAAAGTGACCTTTTTAAAAATCAGGTGCTTATACTGGAATCCTATATCTATAAGGATTTTTGGTACCAAGGATGAACCATCAGGTGCAACTTTATTTATCAATGTGACCAATAAGATGCAACCCTATTACATGGTCCATATGTTTACAGTTCAAGACAGAGCATTCAAACTGGATGGCTCTTGTTGTGTTGGCTCTTGCCTTTTTTGTTTTTCTTAAAGATTTTATTTATTATTTTCAGAGAGAAGGGCAGGGAGGGAGGAAGAAAGGGAGAGAAACATCAATGTATGGTTGCCTTTCACCTGCCTCCAGCTACCAACCTGGCTGGAGACCTGTCTTGCAACCTGGTTATGTGTCCTGGCTGGGAGTTGAATCAGCGACCTTTGGGTTCTCAGGCCGGCACCTTATCCACTGTGCCACCAGCCAGGGCCTTTTTTTTTTTTTTTAATTTGATAGTCTAAGGGAAAAGAGATCAGTGCCTTTAACCAAAGTCAGGTATTGCATGTTTTAAAATGTCTTGTGGCACACCAGTTGAAAACTCTGGTTCATGAAAACAAGTAATTCCCAAGTGAGCATAAGAGATGGTTTCTGTTCTTCTATGTTATATGTAGGCTGCTATTGAAAGTGCTGAGGGACACAAGGAGAGAAGAAAAGGAATACATTTGAGTGGGGTGAGGGATAAAGATAAGGGGCCACAAAGACAACAGATATGAATGAGTGTATCAGCATTTTACCTATGTAATCTGCAGGTCTGGTTGTTTGTAGAAACCTGGAATCAATTTTAAGCTCTTTACGGAATCTGCTCCTTCCCCCGCCCCCTCATTTAACCATCTTCTTCCACTTTAACAGGTAGTTTTCTGCATAGTGGATCAGGCATTTGAATAGGTGAAAGAGCCAGGTATTGTTTTTCGTTTATTTTATTATTATTATTTTTTTACCAATTTGTAAAACTGGGCCATTTTAATGTTCTTTACAGTAAAATAAATAGTTCCCTTGATGGCTGCAGACATGTAAGCTGTTACAATATTGCACTATGCAGAAACAATATGGCGTTTTCCTGATTGGTGCTTAGTCTTCAACAATTGCAAGGAGTATGAAACTGCTGTCACACCAGTAAGACCGCATTTATATATCCATTATTCCCAGGATTATTGGTGATCTGGGCATATTTTCCCTAACTAACCTTGTCTGCTTCTGTCACAAGGCCCAACTTGCTTTCTATCACCTCAATGACAGTATCTTTGGTAATAACACCCAAAGTTGTATAAAGTAGGGACGAGAGATTCTTCTTTACACCAAGTATTGGCAGGCAAAAGGTGGCTTTCAGTTCAGAATGTGTTACATGGGCCTTCTTGAAATATAAGCCCATTGGCCTAATGAATCTTTCGTATTTTGGTGGTTTTCAAGTGAAGCCATCTCCAACAAAGCAGACTTTAGTTACCATTCTCTTTCGTGCTTTTTTCTTTCTCTTTCCAGTTTTAATACCTCTGTTTCTCCCTGGGCATGAACTTTGGGCAGAGGGACTTCCCGTTTTCCTGCTTTCTCTTTCCATTTTTGTTTAATCATATTGGAAAGTACTTTAGCTCGGGACTGTCCCTCTCTGTTCAAGAGATATGCAGGTACAGCTCCCTGTGGAGTCTTCTCATCATTCTTTTGTTTGGTGTTTCTCTTTTTGTGCATTTTAATAGTCTTCTTCATCTGTCTTTTCTCAGCACGGTGCTGTTAATGGTAGAACTTAGCCTTCAGACCAATCATCTTCTTTTCCTTCTTTGAATGTTCATGAGCCTCTCAACCCTCTTTCTTTCTTTTTTTTCTCATGGTTATCCAAACAATATCCATAGCGCTTATGGTGTAACTCAATACACTCCTTTTGTGACATGGTTATGGAGGTGGGGCAGCCAGGTGCAGTCCCCCAGCACACGTGAAGACTGTTGCAACTTTCAGATCTCACCCAGGTATTTTTACCATCCACTTTTCAGCCATTTCGCTCCCTGTTTTATGTCTGCTGCTCATGGGTTTCAGTAGCAATAAAGATCCATTTTTCAGGAGGGAGCCTCAAAATTAAGAGAACTGTAAAACCCACTTAGCATCCATCATTCTTCGTCTAATTAGCAAGGAAGGGGCTGAGGGCAAGATAGATTGTACATATTTCTGACATCCTTTTCGGTTTCCTATTTCTGCAGATGACAAGGGAGATTTTTTTTTTTTTTTTTTTTGTCTAATTTGACAAGCTGAATATTGTCAGGCAGCTGTCTTCATTAAGTCTGTGTGGGAAGAGAGAAGAGCACCAAAGGGAAGAAGCAGTGAGTTTTCCTCCTGATACTTTGGATATCTGGTCATATATCTTGCAGGATAATCTATGAGTACAAGAGTAGTTGATAGCATTTTTTGTGAAATCGTAATTAGGATTAAAAACACCTGTGGCAAACACTTGTAGGGCCTTCACACTCTCTTTTATTGTACTCTTAGAATATGGAGTGTTATAATCCACTTCGGAAAGCAATCACAATTGACACAGACTTTCATTTTCAAGTTTTTTGGTCATGAGGTGTAGCAGAGAGAAATTAGATAATGTCACTCAAAGGTGGGGAAACTGAAAATGAGCTGGAGTAACATCTTTATCTATAGCAACACTTGATGGAAAAGATATATCTACTGGTTGAATAATTTCTGTAAGTGGTATCTATTCAATATCAATCTTGTCCATTTCAAGTTAAGGAAATAACCACCCAAAAATGTGAGTCCTTTTGCCATTTACCATTCCCCATTTCACTTTTTCTTTCTCCACTCTGGTTGGAAGATCAGATAGTCTTCACTTTATAATTTCTTTCTTTCTTTCTTTCTTTTTTAAAAGATTCCATCTATTATTTTCAGAGAGAGGTGAAGGGAGGGAGGAAGAAAAGGAGAGAAACATCAATATATGGTCGCCTTTCACCTGCCTTCACCTGGGGACCTGGCTGGAGATCTGGCTTGCAGCCTGGATATGTGCCTTGGCTGGGAAATGAACCAGCAACCCTTTGGGTTCGCAGGCAGGTGCCAATCCACTAAGCCACACCAGTCAGGGTCACTCTGTAATTTCTTAGATTTGCTTGTTGATGTTTCTAAAAGCTTGTCAAATGCCACTTCTCAGAATTTAGTCTTATGTTTGATTCTTTCATTCTTTTCAAGTTATCTTCCATCTTTCACATTGGTCATATTACAATTTTTTTTTTAAGTGGCAAAGAATCTCAACCATTCCTGAGGCAGCTTTCTTTCTGTAATAACTAAGTTATCTCAGCAGAATGGAGTGAAAAATGGCATCACAGCAAGAAGCTTATATTGTGCTAGTTAAGCACTGGGAATGACCAGTAGTATACAACCAGAGATCGAAGACTAAACAATAGTGGTAGCTATTTGGGACAAATTCCTGCTCTCTTAATTCAGTTATACATTGCGATAACTAGTATGCATCCCTAACAATAACCTGCAGGTGATCAAATCATGCCTCTCAATCATCGTTATAACACAGAAGGACCCTGTAAGAGCAGCAGCTACTATGTGAGCAGCCAAACAATCGAGGTTAAGAAAATCATGCTGCCAGGAAGAACCATTTTTTCTTTCTTCCCATCCTCTACCTTTAAAAGTTGTTTGTTCCTTCCCACTGGGAAAATGCCTACTATATACATTTTTAACCCTAGATCTGATTTTCTTCCCCTCACACTATTATGCCCAGAGAGTATTGTCACATTTCAAAATAAATGCTGTCTGGCTGGTGGCACAGTGGACAGGTGCCAGCCTGAGAACCCAAAGGTCACTGGTTCGATTCCCAGCCAGGGCACATAACCAGGTTGCAAGCCAGGTCTCCAGCCAGGTCTGTGGCTGGAGGCAGGTGAAAGGCAACCCTACATTGATGATTTCCCTCCATCTCTGCCTCTATCCCTTCCCTCTCTCTAAAAAATAATAATAAAATCTTTAAAAAAATTAAATTAAATGGACTAACAGGGGTAGGGACAAGGGAAGGAGGAATGGACAACAAAGAGTCACTTTAAAGCAGAGCACATAAAAACATAAAAACATAAAAAACTGGTGTATCTCAGTTGATTGGGTGTCATCCCACAAAGTGTGAGCTTGCCGGATTGATTCCCAGTCAGGACACATCCCTGAGTTGTGGGCCAGGTTCAGTTGGGGTGCGAGTAAGAGGCAACCAATCAATGTTTCTTTCATACATCTACGATTTTCTCCCTCTCTTTCTCCCCCCTTCCTCTCTCTCTAAAAATAAATAATAAATAAAATCTTTAAAAATATATGGAACAAAGTAAATTTAATGTAAAGGTTCTCATTTACTTTTTTACAGTAAAAGTTACTCTCATTTACAATTACTTCCAATATGTTAAGGAACCTTTACCAACATATTTACCAACCACTATGTCAAACAAATGATCAAAGATAATGCAATTACAATATTAACACATCCAACTGGTAAGAACATATTGAATGACTTCCTGCCAGACACTGTCCCAGTAGCTGGAAAATATAGCAGTAAACCAAGCAAAGTCCTTGTTCTTATGGAGCTTATATTCTAGTGGTGGTGAGAACATAGAGACAATAATGAAAGGAGTACATACGAAATACTGTATATTAGATGGTGAGGAGTACTACATGGAAAAATCAATCGGGAAGAGTGAGGATGTCTAAGGCATAAGACCTGGATTCCAGGACTTCAGGTCTAATGTTAGCAAGCCCCCAATAAATCTGATGCCCCCAGTAACTGCTGATGCCTGCAACTACCTACACTCTGCAAGTTTCTTATTTAACAAAGATATCTTTTCCTACTGACAAGGATTTAGCAACTTCCTTCTCAGAACCAACTCCCTCATGCTATCAGCATCTGCATAAAGTCATGCCAACTCCCCACCCCCCCTTAAAAACCCTCACTTTACTGCTACTCAGGGTTGATACCACTTTGGTCTCATCCTGCCTGTTTGCAACTGGGCAAATAAATCTCATAAACTGTTTGCCTGTTCTGTCATTTCTCCTGTCACTTGGCCAAACCTAACAAGAGGAACTGTGGTAGTGGTTAGGAGCCAGCTATTGATACAGGATTATCCAAAAGAATCCTCAATAAGAAGATGGGATCTGAGCTGTGACATGAAAGAAGTAAGCTTCTTTCTATGTGGATATTTAGGCAACAGGTGTCCACATAGAGGAAATAGCAAGAGCAAAATCTCTGAGGAATGAGCATGCTTAGTATGTGAGAGAAAAAGTAAGGAGAACATGTGGTTGGACCCAAATAATAAGGAGTGTGGTAGGAGATAAAGTCAGTTAGGTAGGTGGTAGGTGGGGCAAGCAGGTCAGATCATGTAAGTACTCATGTAGGACTTAAAGCTTTAAAAAATCATTTGGGTGTTATATTGAGAATACACTTTTGGGCTAGGGATAGAGAAGTAGGGAGACAAACCAAGGGGTGTCTTAGTCAGTACCTTAGGCTGAATGGCTTATAAACAACCACAATGTATTTCTGACTGTTCATGGGGCTGGAAGGCTGAGGTTACCAGCATTGTCAGGTTCTGCTGGGGCCCTCTCCTGGTTGCAGGGTGCTGACTGTCTCACTGTTTCTTCAAATGGCAGAAAGGGGGAAAGTGAGCTCTCTGGGGTCCCTTTTATCAGACCACCAATTCCATTCAAGTGGACTCCACCCTCATGACCTAATTACCTCCCAAAGACTCCACCTCCAAATACCATATAAATTTTGAGGGGACATAAATAAATATTTAGTCCATCACAGGAGGTATTATAACTAAGCTGGGAAAAGTGACTTGAACTATATTTCTGGGGAAGTAGTTGGCTGTTACAAATGAAACTTCTTTGGACCTTCATGGACTAGTCTTTGGTTGGACGTATGCTTACGTTTCTCTTGGGTATAAATACCTTGGAAAGGAATGGCTGGGTCACATGGTAAGTGCACATTTAACATTTTTTTAAATTTAATTTTATTGTTGTTGTATGACATCCATCCCCTTTTTACTCCCCTCTGTCCCCTTCCCCACCCACCCACTCCCCACCAAAGTCAATCCCACTTGTTGTCCATGTCCATGGTTCTTCCATACTAGTTTCTTGCACATTTAACATTTTAAGAAACTGCCAAACTCTTCCAAAGGAGTTGGTCCGTGTTGCATTTTCAACAGTAGTATATGAGACCTCTAGTTGTTTCATATCCTTGCTAATGCTTTTTTACATTCTTTCATTTTAGCTATTCTAGTAGATAGCTAATCTAATGATATCTCATTGCGGTTTTAACTGACATTTTTCTAATAACTAGTAATGGATGTGTTTTCACGTGCTTATTTGCCATCGATATTTCTTCTTTAGTAAAGTGTTAGTTCAAATTGATGCAGAGAGATCTGATTAAGATCCCTGGGGAGAAGTGGGAGGGGTAGTACGAGGAGGTTGCCAAGAGAATGGAAGGTAGTCTAGGACAGGATTGGCTGAGAAGCTGATGCCTCCAGAGCCAATGGAAATAAAAAGAGGGCGGGCTCTTTGGCTCAGGAGCTGTCCTGGCTCCTGGGCTGGCTTTCTCACTCAGGCTCTCAGGCTCTTCTTCCTTGAGGATGCCTGGATGATGGTCCTGCAGCTGCCTCAGTTTTCCAACTGACAGTATTTTGTATGGGAAGAAACTCTGGACACAGCCTAGAATGGGGCTGGCCTGGCAGAGGGTAGCGGGTTTATTCTTTGGGTGCACTAGAGGGAATAGGCTCTGAACCAGAAGCCTGCCATTCTTCCAGAATTGTGTACCTTTTGTGTATTATGTTGTTTTAGTTTGTAAACTAACCCTATAGAATCTTATAGGGGGAAAGATAGGAGAATCCAGGTCTTAGAGATTAGCCTTAATTGATAGGCTTAAGCCATTAAAGCTAGCTATAGTCTTAAGTGACTGCTTTTGAATAAAGATTTCTTCATCATCAAACCTTTGCCTCTGGAATTTTGCCCCGAGGGTGGCGGTGAGCAGCAGGACCCCACCTGCTGTTTGGTAACAAAATCATTTGCCCTCTTTCAAAAATCAGTTTGCATTCTTATTGTTGATCTTTGAGAATTCTGTATATAATCTGGGTTCAAGTCCTTTATCAAATATGTAATGTGTAAGTTATTTTCTCCTATTGTGTTGCTTGTCCTTGTATTCAGTTTCTTAATATCTTTTAAGGGGTCAAGTTCTCAATTTAAATTTTAAAAAATGAAAAAAAGGAAGACAAGAAAATTTGGGCCAAGTGTTCAATGCAGGATAAGATTCTAGGTTGGTGGGTTGTGTTGTCTTTCAATCCTTTAAATGTTTTACTCCACTCATGTATTTCAAATAGTTCCTTTTCCCCTCTCCCTGCTGTTAGCATTACTGTGAGGACCTGGTAGAGCTCCTGGAGATAAAACTCAGAAAAACATGCCACTCCCACCCAATCCCATTAACGGATTTTCTGAAATTTTAAACTCTTGGGCTTGTCCATTATAGATCAGGCTTTTCTGGTTCCTGTGGAAGTTTGTGCCTGTGGGTTTCTGACTTGTTACATTGTAATTCTTTGTAGTTACCTGTTGTCTTGGGAAAAGAGGTCCATGCCCCTAACTAAATAGTTAGGTATTGCATATATTTAACATTCTTGTGGTACATCAGTTGACAATCGCTGAATTAGACAAATAAAGCAACTTACTGCAAAACTAACTGAGTTTACACCTCAGGGTCCTTTTCCGGATGGCTCCTTCCAAGGCCTGGGTATGGTCCTAGCAATGTATTTATGTGGTCAGGATTTTGTAAAATGAGCAAACTTTTATCTGTACTTAGTTAAGACTCCTGTCCCCACTTGGGCTTTCTATCCCTCAATTCAGACATTTTAGGGATGTAATAGCTGACCAAGAAACAGCTGCACACCTGTCACTGTGACACAAACAGGTAAATCAGAAATCATATTGAGATAAGAAATGTGTCCTAATGTGGACAGTAGAAAAGGAAAAAGGTTTAAAAAGTAAGAAGCCAGAAGCTGGTCTATGGAAAAGAGTTTTAATCATCAGGGTAGAACTATAAGCAGAGTATCTACTTCTCATTCTCATCTAATCAGAACAGTTGTTTTCTTCTGTCAGGAATGTGATTAATGTTTAATGCAGTGCATACAATTATAAATGTATCATAATTATTTTCTTTTTTGGAAGAGAATTGCACAAAGTAAAATTTATCCAATCATTCTTGTATGTATAGGTTATAAACTTTAGGACTATTTTAGTTAAGTCTCTTGACGTATTGTATGTAACATTCTAACATGCCCGATTACTTCTTAGGGTACCTGACACATCCTGTCATTAGAAAGTTAAGTAGGTGCTGGCTGGCATAGCTCAGTTGGGTTGGGTGTCATCTTGCCAAAGAAAAAGTTGTTGGTTTGATTCCCAGTCAGGGCACATGCCTGGGCTGCGGGCCAGGTCCCCAGTCAGAGGTGCATTGGAGAGGCAGCTGATTGATGTTCCTCTCCCTTTCTTTCTCCCTCCCTTCCTGTCTCTCTAAAAATAAATAAATAAAATCTTCAAAAGAAGCTAAGTAGTTCCAGACAAAATAGTACACAACATTGCCAACAATGCAGATAGACTAAAAAAATAAGTGCTCTGATGACAAAATATTCATCAACTTAGTCAATTTATGTAGCATAAGAGTAATTTGATTATACATTTATGCAGAACAATATAATGTAGCAACAACTTAAAACTATATTTGAATTCCTTTTGTGTTACAATTAGTTTTGTATATTTTTTCAGAGAACATCACCTCCTCTAAAAAATTTAAAAAAATTTAAAAAACCCAGAAAACTTTCTTAGAGAGGTTTATCAGGCAATTAATAAATAAAATATGATGTTATTTTCCTGTTGTGTAATGTTTAATACATTCATCCATTTTTAAATTGCATTTTGTTGTCATTTATTTTCTATTTCCTAAACATATGTTCACTTTTCTTCCTAATATGTTTGTAATTTATTTTTATTTTTAAATATTTTATTTATTATTTCCAGAGAGAGGGGTAAGGAGAGAGGCAGAGAGGGAGGGAGACATCAAAGTGTGGTTGCCATTAACATGCCTCTAGCTACGGACCTGGCTGGAGACCTGGCTTGCAACCTGGTTATGTGCCCTGGCTGGGAATTGAACCAGTGACCTTTGGGTTTGCAGGCTGATGCCTTGTCCACCGTGCCGTCAGCCAGGGCCTGTAGTTTTCTTTAAAAGTGTCCCTTTTAGTTGAAGAACTTGAGGCCCCACATAAACTTATCTTCTAATTTATTTACATTGATTTGAGAGAGGGAAAGAGGCATTGATTTACTGTTCTACTGATTTATATATTTTTTGGTTGATTCTTGAATGTGCCCCAACTAGGGATTAAACTGCTACCTTGGTGTATCGGGATGATGCTCTAATCAAATGAGCTACCCGGCCAGGGCCAACATTGATCTTCTTAAGGTTTGATAAACTAAACATGTTTCTCCCCAATAAAAGTCAGGTGTTTTACTGTTAATCATGAAGATATTTAAACCCACACACATATACTGCCCTTTCTCGACTATATTCTCCAATATTTATGAGGTAACCATTCTGCTTTTATTTATATTATATATGTTTGGATTATGAATTTACATACATTGGGCTAACGCTGAACTTTTTATCCCTCCCCCTTTCACAGGTGGGTCTTCTTTTTTTCTTGGGAAGGCAGGCAGCAACCAGTGGGAAAGAGTCAGTGGTTTTGAACCCCTCAGAATGACAGAGGATGATGGGGCTGGAAAAAGGACTAAATTTTAAGAAGTAAACACTGCTAGAATTCTATTATTGATACCAATATTAAAAGTATAACTAGAAGTAGTGCAGTAGGCCAGTCAGAGAAAGATAAATATCATATTTCACTTATATGTGGAATCTAAAGGAAAAAAACAATTGAAACAGACTCACAGACACAGAACAGATTTTTGGTTGCCAGAGGGGAGGAGTGGAGGGAGTGGGTGAAAAAGCTGAAGGGCTTAAGAAGTACAAATTGTCAGTTACAGAACAGTCACAAGGACATAAATGTACAGCGTAGGAAATGCAGTCAATCGTATTGTAATAATTATGGAGGGTGCCAGCTGGGCACTTGAAATATCTGAGGGGAAGACCTTTGTAAAGCGTATGACTGTCTAACCACTATACTGTACACCTGAAACTAATACAAGTACTCTTGAATGTAAACTATAATTGACAAAAAAGATTTTTAAAAAGAAAATGAAATCAGAAGAAAGAATTACTCCTCTATTAGTTACTTATTTATATTTATATTTGGAAGATATCAGAAGCTAGGAGTAACCTGCTGAATCCCTGAATAGAAAGAATCAAAAACAGTTGGAGTTTGAGAAAGTGTGAGAGGCAAAAGCTAAGCATCATGTAAATAAAACAGAACACCTCCCCCCCCCACCAAGAAAACCCTGAAGAAATAAAAGGAGTAGAAGACAAAAGATGAAAAAGATGAACTGAATGGAGGGTGTATCATTAGATAGAAAGCTCTTTAAGAAATTATTTGAAAAGAGCTGCTGGTTTGCTCCTGACCAATCTATCTAGGAAGTCGAAGGCTCTGCTACTTGTTTTTGTCTGACTCTGATCTGCTGTCCCCTCCACTGGGCTCACATATCTGGTGAGCGGAATGGCATTGTTTTCCCATAATTCTCACAAAGGCGTTGCCACTGGATCTCTTTGAAGCTTCTACTCACCCTGCTTTTGGGGCTTATTTCTTTCTGCTTAGGTGGAGCTAGAAGTTGCATTTTCCAGCTGGCAGCTGAAGTGTCTGAAGCTCTGATGTTTTTATCAATGCGGAAAAATTACACTAATCTACAGGTTACGAAATAGGGGCGACAAGAGTACACAAACGAAAGGATTTAAAAAATCCCAAATTTGAGGAGAGGGGACCAAGTGCTAAAGTAGACAAGTTCATAGTATGATTAGGGTCTCCAAAGTAGCATAAAAGCTATTCAATCAAAACACCTGAAGTTCATTCTTATAACTCTTTACTAGCTCTCCTGTCTTAAACAAAAATAAGAGTTATTAGGAATTTGGACATCAGTCAGATTAATAATAAAGTTAAGAAATAAAGGGTTAGTGCTTGAGCAACATGTCCCAAAGTCTCTACATAACAAATGACCTCTCCTGGAGAGCTGTAATAATCTTCTGTATCACATGATGCTTGTTTTGAAAATATTTTGCATTTCTCAGGCGAAGGGCACACTTTAACACTTCAGCTTACAATAACATGGACTTACATTTCAGCTACTTTAATTCACATCAGTCTTGCTATTTGGCAGAAATATTTTTCACCTGGTCTGTATTTGTGCTGGTCACATTGAGAGTTGTATTTTTAGAAAAAGGTGTTTAAAAAAGAACCACGAACGCAGATTTGAAAAGATATTGTCTTGAAACTTATCAATGTTTTTCAGATTTCAGTCTCAGGAAATGAGATGCTAGCGAATTTCTGTAGAAGATGCTATCTTGCCTGGACTGAAAAAAAAAAAAAATTAAAAAAAGAAAGAAAACAAAAGAAAAAGAAATGTATCCCACAAAACTTAAAGAAAAGTTGTTCCTCCAACTCTTTTCTTTTAGGGCTAGAGAAAGTGTAAGGGTAGGAAATTATTTGCTGTATCCTGCTAGGCTTATATTTCATATATTGATTTAAATTTTGCTTATGTGCTTAGAAACCAAGATATTCATAAAGAAAAACAAACCCCCCAGATATCCAGAAATGCTTATTAAATCTAACAGTCCCCTGCTACAGGTTAAATGCCAGGGGCTCCTTGACTCATAACACTTCTCTTCTGTTCCCATATTTTCACTGAAGTATCATTTCTTTTTTTTGCAGGAAATCCAGAGAAATATGGGTATTAGACATGCAAATGAGTTAAAAGCAAACAAACCTAAATCGTTGAACATTTTTGAGAAAATAATTGAACTTGTGAAGCTTATGATATTTGTTACCATAAAACAAGATCCCAATTCTTTAGATACCAGCGTGTATCAGTGCCTCAACTATACCTCAATTATTAGTGGAATTGCTGGAAAAAAATGAATCTTCCCTTGCCATCTCATAAGAATAAGAAGTAAAACTCCCCTTTGCTAAAGGGAATATCTTCTAGATAAATGCCTCACTACTGTAAGTTATTTATTCTAATAGTTCATTTAAAAATTTTTTTTAAAGATTTTATTTATTGTTTTCAGAGAGAGGGGAAGGTAGAGAGGCAGAGGGGGAGAGAGACATCAATGTATGGTTGCCTTTCACCTGCCTCCAGCTACGAACCTGCCTGGAGACCTGGCTTAGCAACCTGGTTATGTGCCCTGGCTGGGAACCAAACCAGCGACCTTTGGGTTTTCAGGCCAGCTCCTTATCCACTGTGCCACCAGCCAGGGCTCTAATAGTTTATTTTTAGAATTCTGGCAGCCTCATCATAATAGCACTTTTGGGGAGGGGAGGAGAGAGACCAGGTGGGAACCCTGACCAAGGACAGAGCTGAAAACATTGAGATAATGAACAGCTGAGGTGGAAGCAGCTGGTAGATAAGGGGTCTATCTGGGAAGAGGGTGCTATCCTAACAAGCCAATCCAAAATGTGGTAACCTGCAGATTTTAGGGAATGTGCAGCTAGTCAGAGGACAGAGGACAGCTTTAGGTAAAGGAGAGAAGGACAAACCCTGAGACAAGCAGGAACTGGCCCAGGGCCCAGGCTAACAGGCGTAGTCGGGGAGGCTGTGGCCGCATGGCAAGGGACAGGCTAGGCCTATGACATCAAACTTAACAGCAAGATACATTTTAGATTCTGCTGCCTGAACTCCAAGTCTTAGTTCTACACACAATCTGCTCGGATCGGGAGTATCCATGGAACTCAAGTTGTGGGTGTCAGGGTGAGCAACTGAGAAATTTGGTGAAGCTTCTAATAAAAGCCACTTATGTGGCCTGCCTGCATCCATTTCTGGACCATCTCAATCTATTTTCACCAGGGAGTCAGGAAATCTTTAAAAAATACATCTGATAAATTTTCCCTCCTGTTTGAATTTCACGTGTTGTTCTTTTTGGCCTTTAGGCTAAAACTGAACTAGTCACAGTCTACCAATTTCTGCATGAGTGCACTTTTTGAATTCATCCAGCCATTCTCCCTGTTGATTTCTGCCCTCCAGCCACAGTTAACAGCATGTCCATGTGTCCACTGCCCATGCTTTACCTGAACTTCTCTCCCCTGATTATTTGCAGAAGCAGCAGTTTGTCCTTCAACCTGGAAGCCAGAGGTCCCTACCTCATACAAGTGGGGCCTAGGTGGCATCCTATTCTAGACTCTCACGTAGCTTTATTTCATCTTCAAAGCAGTTACCCCAATAGAGGTAAAATAATTCTGTGCAGCTAGTTCTTTGTTTCCCCTGCTGACTGAAAGCTTTACTAGACTAAGACTACATCTGTGTTTCATGTCACTGTGCCAACCTAACATAAGAACTTTCGCAAAGTAGATGCTTACTGAATAGTTAGAGTGATTATAGACATGGAAGAAGGTTGAGTATCTCATTCCTGGATCTTAAGTCACAATAGAATCAATAGTCTGTTGTGCCTGCTTATGTGGCCAGCCCACCACAAAGACAGGTCTTAGTAAAGCATCACATCATGTAAGCTTACATCAAAAGGATAGCATAACAGCAAGAACAAAATGAACCACATCCATGGCTTACTTTATTTACCACTAAATTCATTTTTTCAAATTTCCTTTTTTAGAATTGAAAAAAAAATTACCTATCGAAAATGGAAGAAAGAGACAAAATAATTACATCCGTCTTCTTCAAATGAACTCCTATATTGGTGAGTTTTTCCATGTTCATCCATAAACCACTAAGTTTTCCACAAAGTCTCATCAATCAATAGACTGTATTATCCTCAATCATCTCAAAACTTTGGGCTGTTATAAGAGGCCATTATCTCACCTCCTGGTGTTAATACATTTGAATGGAAGCAACTGATACTACACCAATTCACCAATGGAAGGGTAAAGTATATATATCTCTGATTACTATGCCTAGTACTGTGAAAAACTGCTCTGTGTGTAATGGGAGTTGAATTTCTAAAATGCCTCTAGAATCTGTTCTCTCTTCCTACTTCTGTTCTCACTTCTACTATCACTACCTTGGGATAGACCCTTTGGTCATCTCTTGTCTGAGCTATTCTCACAGTCAAATGGCCTGTCTGCCTTTTATGTCTCTTTTCTCTATTTTTCCCTCCCGCCCTGCAGCCAGAATTAATTTTCTGAGATGTGAATACAGTCATTTAACTTCCCCAATTAAAGATCTTTTATGACTTCCAGTTGCTTATATTAGCAATTTTAAACTTAAAGAAAAAAAAAATGGAGTCCTGTTTTTCAACTAAAAATATAAAAAAGACATAAAAGATATAAAGTGGGGTAAGGTAGGGTGGGGGAATTAGAGATTTGGCCTTTTGACCCATCCTGTTCACCCATTAGGGCACCTCTTTGGAACCAGTAGACCTACTAGATAACCTGATTGGCCTCATAAAGGCCAATTTCTTCAGAAAAGAATTTACAAGTCTTCACAATCTGACCATACCTCACCTTTCTAACACCTTGCTAGTCCACCTGTATACTTCCTAGTCCTCCCCCCTCCACATATACTTCCTAGTCCCCAGACTTATCACCATTCTCCAACACGCTGGGCTTTGTCGTTCTTTTTTGCCTTGGCAGATTCTGTTAGTGCTGAGTAGAAAGGACATTCTCTGCTGGTGAAATTTAGGACCAGATTGAATGGCATCTCTTCTGGAAGACTTATCAGATTCCCCGAGTCAGAGCCCAGTTCTCCCTGTCCCCCAACAGTGGGTTTGTACTCATGACTATCATAGCACTTAGTGCATTGCATTGTCAGTCCCCCTGCTTGATGCCAGAAAATATTTTATTTGCCTTGGTGAAATTAGTACTTTCCTAAAGCATTATCTGGCTTATAATTACATGTTTGTTGAATGCAAGTTGATTTTATCTGCTTCTCACAGAAAGTAAAATTCCTAGGGGTGAATTCACCATAACTTCTTCCCCACCACAGCTCCCTTCCCTCCTGTAACACAGAATGAATGTCTGTGCTGTCTCCTCCACCCAAATTCATATGTTGAAATCTGAATTCCCAATGTGATAATATTTGGAGACGGGGCTTTAGGAGGTAATTAGGTCATGAAGATGGAGCCCTCATGAATGGGATTAGTGCCTTGATAAGAAGTAGTGTAAGAGAGATGATGTCCCCATCCCTCTCTCTCTCTCTTCCATGTGAGGATACAGTTAGAAGGTAGCTGTCCTCAAGCCATGAACCAGCCCCTTGTAAGACACTGAATCTGTGGGCATCTTAATATTGAACTTTGCCACTTCCAGAACTGTGAAATATAAGTGTTTGTTGTTTAAACCACTCAATCTATGGTAATTGTCCTATTAGCCTTGCTGACAAAGACATGTACCTACCTACTTAAGATGCTGGCTTTCTTTTGTCCTTAATTTGACCAGACAATACAGCAAGACGTGAATTTCCCTCTTCTGGGCTTTAGAGCAAACTTGAGATCACTAAGAAGAGTCTGCAGGAACAAAGGTGTCACTCCTGGAGTGCTAATGGAGAAGAAAATATAACCCAGGTGTCAAGACTTAAAGTAAAAGGTCTTGGAGAGAAAAATTGAGACTCAGAATTGCTCTTTCTGGTGTGGCATATGGTGAGTGGATTTCTCAAAATCCATAACTCAGATGTAAAGAAAAAATTTTTAGATTTTTTTCTTCAAGTCCAATTCATTATCTACTCAGAGGTCCCACTCTTCCTGATAGCAATAACCACCTTAGTCAATTCCTAGCAAAGTCACCAATTCAACTTTTATGTCAGGCAATTCCCTGAGTGTATTTTTGCAGCCTCAAACCTGACTGATCATTTTCATGGGTTAGAACTTTAAGTTGAAAATCATTGTCTTTCATATGTTGGACTGCCTTGTAACTTCCAGAGTTGTTGAACACCCAATATTATTTTCGTTCCTGATCACTTTGTATGTGATCTACCTTTTTCTCTCTGGCAACTTTTAGGATCGTTTTTATTCCCAGTGTTCGGACATGCTTCTAGAATAGGTCTTGGTGTATGAATGTGTGTTTTATCAGGCTGGGTGCTCATTGGGCTTCAATCCTTCAGTTTTGGGAACTTTTCTTGGTGGTTTTCTCTTCGTTAATTTCCTCTCATCTATTGTCTTTGTTCTTTCATTCTGGAACTTCTGTCCCTTGAATGTTGAACTTTTTTGCTGATTTTGTTTTTCTCAACTTCTTTTTATATATTTTACTTATCGGTGGTTTTATTTTCTTTTGCCAACTTCAACTTTATCATCTAAGGCTTTTACCGACATTTTAATTTCTACCATATTTTAATTCTAGGAGCTTGCCTTCTCTTAAATATTACCTTTAAAAAAGCATCCTGTTCTTATTTAATGAATGTAATCATTTATCCCCTTTACTTGAGGATACTAGTATCTTATTTATAAGATTTTGCTTCTTGTGTTGTATGTGTCAGGTCTGATCTTGTTGGGTTCGAGACTACCAAGTGATGATAGCAGGGACACCTGGGTCAGGGGGTGAAGAAGAACTTGCATGGAGCCTTTAGGAGGGTTTGCATGCTTTATTGAGCAGCAAACTAATGACCACATGGCCAGGCAGCTGAGTGTTGGCATCCTCATGCTCCGTGGTCCCACTCTTTAAAGCAGCAGTTAACGACCGCAGAGTATAGGTGCTTCCACAGCCACTCTCCTGCTTCCACACGGCTGGGTGCTGGAGGGTGCTGGAGGGTGCTGGTGTTGCCACACATGATTTTTGCACTCTCCCACAACAGCAGCGCATGCGCCAAGCTTGGGGAACGTCTACCTGTCAGTCTCTGTGGAGTTTTCGTTCTTTTGTTTGTTTGTTTTTTTACCTTGGGGTGGTAGGTTTCTCTAGATTCTCTTATCCGTTCCTTGAGGTTTATAGTCAAGGCTGACATACATGTTCTGGAAACAAATGGGGAGAAAAGCACTGGAGATTTTGCCGTTCAGACTAGAGATTTCTCGCCTAATCCTAGTGTTCATTTAGGCACACATCTCCTGCCCAGCTCTACCTGTTGCCTTCAAGTTCTCTATTCCCTTTGATTCAGTTTCTCCAAAGGGGAAATCTCCAGTCTTCTTTAGGAATGACTGACAGGATTTGATTTAGAGATTTAATTGATTTTTACATCAAACTTTCAAGAAATAGCCCTGCTTTCTGTTCCCCTTGAAAACTTCCTTCTTCCTTTCAGGGTAACTGTTTCTCCTATTGCTAAACCCTTCTGAGATTTTGTGAGGTCACTTGTTTTTCTGTGACTTATCATTTAGCCCTCTATTTCCAGTTCTCAGACTTTACTGATATGAAATCACTCATGAGGTGTCACTAATTCTTTTCTTCTCTTCCCCAAGTTATGAGTTTTTTTTTCTAATTTCACAAAGCTTCTACTTTAGTATATATAGAAAGAAATGCAGCCAAAATTGGTCGTCTTTCATTGGGATTATTTGTTGGTGTCCTCTGGCACATTGAACTCCAAGACTCTTCAAGGGAACCTGGTACTCAGGAAGTATTGCCAGGAATACTTATTTAACTGATATTATGAGAACTGTACCTGATATTCCTTCAGCATTTCTAAGTACAGCTGGAAGGTGAATGAAAGCGAATGAAGTGAACTCATTGTAATTGAACTTTAATTTTAGTTCTGCACATCACAGCTGTTGTGGCAAATGAGTAAGGCTGTTGTTATAGTTTCTGGTACAATTTTCCTCCCCCTCTGCGCTCCCTGCCCACCCGGATTCCATCTCACCATTTTGTTCTTTGACTCCTGGTTTAATGCCCTAATTGCTTTAGTGTTTCACAGGTTCTATTGTGTGAAAGCCTCACATTTTCTTTTTTTTTTTTAATTGGTACTTTATAAATAATTAATAACCTAATCCAAACAGCATATTGCTTATTATCCCAAGAGACTTTACTTCCCCCTTTTGTGGTGAGACTAAATAGTGTGTGTGTATGTGTGTGTGTGTGTGTGTGTGTGTATGTGTTTAGAGGACAAGAAAAATATTAAAAACAAAGAGGATGCAAATGAACTGCTGCTTCCTTTTGTCTTTCTGGATCCTCCCTCTCACATTCTAAGGTGAACACCAGAAGTTAGAAGAAATAATATCAGGCAGGCACTTTCTTGACGTTATTCCCCCAATTGACCTTAGCTTTTCATCAGGAGAGCCAAGCTTTGGAACTCAGAAGAAAGTGAAGCCTTTTCCATCCCACAGCCCTGGGCAATGGATTCCTCCCTGCTGTCACCGCTGGCAGGCAGGTGGCTGTGAGGCCTGGGAGCTTTCATCGCTCCGCCTCCCTGCCTTTCATCAGACCTGATATCCAGCAGACAGGAGAGTTTCCTTCCAGCTCACTGCAAATTTAGCCTTTAGAATATTCTGCTTCCCGGTCTCACCAGCTTTCCACTTCTTTGTTGACTTCCCTAATGTTTGATTTTTTTTTTTTCCCTGAGGGTTGACTTTTTATTTTCTAATTCAAGTTAAAGTTTCAGCCCTTTGTTATTCCCTTCTTAGGGCAACAGCTGTGCAAACGAGGCCTTTTCTTTGTTGCTAGTGGCAGCCCTTGGAAAAGACAGGGAAGCTGTCAACTGCTTTGTAAAGGCAGATCCTCTTTTGTTCATTGTAGAGAGCCCAGCCATTTCTCCTAATGCTTGATTTTGGGTTTCTCTTCAAGGTCTCACGTGATTGGGTTCAGTGAGCATTAAGTTTCTTCTTTAATCTCACCATCTTCCTCCTAATTGCTTCTGTTGATGTAAGAAACATCCAGACCTGTAGAGAATTTTTATGAGTTAGATCAGCCAAACTGACAATTGCCGGGAAGCACAATCTCAAGGAGCTGAGAAAATGCTCTAGAGAATGGCAGTTTGCACCTTATTTTGTACATTAGAATCAAAGGAGATGCCAACGATTTACATTGGTGGTAGATTAAGGGGACAGGAGAAAACTCTGAGATTGGGTAAAAAATAAACCGGGTAATTACATACTTCTTTTACATTGGTGGGCATAGACTGGTTAGCAATCAACAGTTACAGCACATAGAGATGGTATGTGGGAGAACAAGATAACAATGAGGGGTTCTGTGGTCTCCTGCTCGGAGAGATCGTGCCCTGAGGGGTCTGGTAAAGAGGAATTACTCTGACATTCCAAAGGCATGTTGTCGTAGATGCAAAAAGACAATAGACAGGCTCAGTTAAGCTAAAGACTGACCTTTGTCTAGAAAGATACCTGCCTAGGACCTGTCTACCTGCCATGACTTGCTCTTAGCTAGGAAGGTTTCATTTCAGACCATCCTAGGGGTTACTTTAGGTCTCTCAGTTTTTAAGGCCCACTACGCAGACCTCCCTTGAGCTCCTCAGGTTTAGCATGCCCCCTTTTTTTGTTCACACTGCAAAAACTCTATTATGAATAATTGAGGAACCAGGAATGAGTGTAAAACTATGGCAGGGCACCTTTGCAGATTAATTCTTCTGTCTAGATATCCTAACACCTCCTTCTTTGTTAATAGGTAAGCGGGATAAAGCTTTTTCTCTTCAGACAAGGTGGAATGGAAACAATACATACAAACCACCCCACAGCTAAGTAGCAGCAACAAAAGATGTCTTTTTATAGTTTCCAGAAAAACAGATTCAACACTTTTGAAAGAATAGTCTAATCTGTTATTTTACATATGTTATGGTCAGAGTTGATAGCAACCAGTTTCTCTCCTGCATTCCAGTATACAATATTTCTATTCAGGATCATCCCAAGAAACAATGAAAAATGGCCTCGTGGCTGGGAGAACAATAATAAAAGGAAACCTGACATTTAGTATGTTTTTGATGAATTATTACTCTAAAATAAAACACGCCTTAAAACGTTTTATTCAAGTGTTGTTTTCTTCCCCACCCTGCCACTAATATATTCCACGTCGGGCTCTGCTGGTGTCGTTTCACCAGCTGGTTGGTATCAGGTTTTCCTGTTAGCTGACATTTAAGTCCTGCAGAGCAATCTACTTGAAGCAACACCCTGTAAATGGTCATTTTGGATGTAAGTGAAGTTGGTAAATAGTTTCATGCCCCTTTTATTGTTATGTACTCTAGATGCTAAGAAAAACACATTAGTTTGGTTAGAACTCTGTAAATCCCTTCTTTCTCTTGCTCAAAGGAAAACTTAGGTAGAGAAACAAGCCCAGCAGGTGGCCCCAAGGAGGCCAAGCCAGATGGAGATCAAGGTGCAGAAATAACAGAGTGATGAAGGTGGCCCTTAAGAGATGGGTACTATTCTGGAAGGTCAAGTATAAGGATGCAGCTGTTTTCTGGCCAGGTATCTGGCTACCCTATCCCATTCTTTTAAAAAAGAAGAGAGAAAGAAAGGAAAGTTTATATATAAGATGAAAATTTCATGTATATGATAAAAATGCGCTACTTTGCCTCTGAACTAGACCAGGATCATTAAGTTGAATAAACTTTTTCAATCAAGTAAAATAAAATAATGATTATCATCTAAGGGGTATTTACTATGCGCCAGGCACAATGCTGGCACAATGCAGGCAGGGTATGTGCATTATCTAATTTAATCTAATCTTCATCATTGTATCAAGCGAACTTTATAAAGGAGAAAAGGATCTCAGTGAGGTTAGGAATCTTGCCCAGTGGGACCCAGCTGAGTATTCATATTTCTTTGACTGCAACAACCCTTTACATGAACTTAACAATTTAGCAATAAATCTGTATTCACTTCATTTGGGAATCAGTTGTTTAAGAGAGCAAGCATTTTAAAGTCAGGGATACATGTTACAGGCAAACAATTCTTTCTATTTCAAATTCTTTCAGTTCAGTCATTGCCGAGTGTCTGTTAGCCATGCATACAATACTCTGTTAAAACAGGTACTGGGGATATAATAAAGGGGAGCAGAAGGGTCTGTCCCCAAATATTCTATTTTTGCATATGAATTTTTTTTTCTTTTTTTTTTAAATTTTATTGTTGTTGTATTACATCCATCCCCTTTTTGCTCCCCTCTGTCCCCC
>PVIW01003471.1:0-16759 GCA_004026585.1 Noctilio leporinus | reverse complement strand
CATATACTTGTTTCTGTTTTGCTTGTTGTTAGTTTTGCTCATTATTGTCCGGTAATGGGTGAGATCAGCATATGAATTATTTTTAACTGAAGACAATCAAGGCCCAAAAGGCTCAGAAAGAGCTTTGTACCTCCCCCTTAATTGCCTAAAAGAATTTAGAAAGAGGTCCCGGTCTAGGAAGAGAACTATCACAGAAGTAATTGGGAAGAGCCTGGGTTAGGTGGGGTGGGCTGGGGGACCTCAGCAGGGCCCGTTTGTTCAAAGTCCTCCCTGCATCCTGTTGCCTGTACCAAACATTTGTTCTTCCCATATTCTTGTAAATTGTCTTCCTTCCCTTTCCCCTCTTCTCCATAGTAGCTCAGGATGGCATATACGCCTCAAGTGCCTGACTGAGAGCCTTTCATGCCTATTTGAGACTCCTGTAAGTATAAAATTAAGTTTCTTTTTCTTCTGATAATCTGTTTTATGTCCATTTAATTATTAAACCAGCCCAAAGAACCTAGGAGAGTAGAGGAAAAAATTTCCTCTCCTGTAACAGTAGTTCACAATAGCTGATCAATTCTACAGCTTTGTCTTCTAAACGTACAGAATTATTGCACTCTGCACACTGCACAGGTATTTGACTTTGTAAACTTACTTGCTGAACAGCACATATAGAGGATCTTCAGATTGCCTTCTACCCAATTGCATTTCACATTACATGTCAAACCCAGAAGGTATATGAATCATAGCATCTAAGAAAGGTATTGTGTATCTCTAACTCAGATTATGCCCACATTTTCACAAAACTTCTCCTTGTGAAGTTTCCTGTTAGTCTGTTAAAGTAAGACTATGGGAAATTGGTTTCTTTTTAAGATTTTATTTATTTAGAGAGAAGGGAAGGGAGGGAGGCAGAGAGGGAGAGAGACAGCAATGTATGGTTGCCTTTCACCTGTCTCCAGCTATGAACCTGGCTGGAGACTTGGCTTGGAACCTGGTTATGTGCCCTGGTTTGGAATTGAACCAGTGACCTTTGGGTTCACAGGCTGACACCTTATCCATTGTGCCACCAGCCAAGGCCTCGGAAATTGGTTTCTTTTACAAATTAAAAGCGTTTGTGTTAATCACCTTGATAGCTGCTTATGATCTCCTTTGTAAAGACTTTTCTAAAGCACCGAAGTGTTTATTAGCCAATTTAGTCTCATGATAGATAAGTTATTTTTCTGTAATGATAAGATTTTAAGCTTAAATGGGGAAGAAAAAATTTTAACTTTTTTTTTTTGCAGATTTGTTTGTCACCTTTTCCTTTGTTGCTACCACTAAACAAAAGATGACCTTTTCTAGTAATGTTTTGCCTCAGCAAGAAACACCAAATCTTTGGGAAGTGAGATTGCTTTTAACATGTAAACGATTTTTTGAATTACTGCAGAGTGCAAGGACTGGAGCAGAGTTTTCATTTTTCGCTTTTTTATTTTTTAAAAAAGATTTTATTTATTATTTTTAGAGAGAGGGAAAAGGAGAGAGGCAGAGAGGGAAAGAGATAGCAATGTATGGTTGCCTTTCACCTGCCTCCAGCTACGGACCTGGCTGGAGACTTGGTTTGTAACCTGCCTATGTGCCCTGGCTGGGAATCAAATCAGCTACCCTTGGGCTCACAGGCTGGCGCCTTATCCACTGTGCCACCAGCCAAGGCACAGAGAGGAGTTTTTAATTGATAATGTGGTGAGCTTATCCCTTTAAGAGGCCACTGGGAAAAGGAAGAATGCTTTTGAAACTTTGAGTACTTAACAGATGAAAAGTAATACCATATATTTGGAAGAATATACAATAAAGGGTTGAAATAACTTCACAACATATTAAAGTCACACATAAAAATACCCAGTGGAAATATCCAGGGAATTAAAACCATAAAAACTCTTTTTTTTTTTTTTTTTTGCCAGAATAGGTAACTTCTCCAAAATGTATCTGAAAATCATTAAGAACTCAACTGAGTCCAATAAGTGAAGTCAATGATCCAGTGAATCAAAGAGGCTTCGGAGATCACTTTAACCAATTCTTTGTTTAGATTAAAGTGAACAAACAGCCTTCCTAGGCGGTTTTGATCTTGGACTATTTTTTCACTAGAGGAATGTAGACTAATCGATACCTGTTATTCAAGTTATTAGAACTGCTTGAGAAACTTAAGTAACTAGAGGAAAGACCTGTGGAATTTGAAGAGCTGTGTCACTAACCATAGACATGCATGGAGCTATTCCTGTGGCAGGTTCACTACTGGAATGTTACCTTTGGGAAGGACCTTTGATGGGTGCATTACAATGTCTACGGTAAGACAATGTATGTTTTGCAGTGATTAGTTAGTTCTTTTAACTACTTCTGGTTAAACTTTTATATTTTCCTATGTCTACATTTCCAACAAAGATGGCTATTGCTGACTTAAAGGGAATTTGAATCAAATGGCGGAACATGATGTTATTTTTATGACCTTTTAAAGAACCCCACTAATACCACAAATACGTAATTAATATATATTAATAGTATGAATCAGAAATTAGTGCACACAATCACACTTTAAAAAAAAATGTTCCAGTGCTAGGTGAATGGAAAGTTTCTAATTCATTTCGGGAGCTGAAACAGAATTCTTTTTCTGTGCGACAGAAAGGAAGAGCGATATTGAGCTTTTGATGCTTCAGACAGTCACAGAGTGATAGGAACGTGTGTCCTTGGCACTGGAAGGGGATTCTGTATGTAATATTATCTCTCATAGTTGAAGATGATGCTTGACGGGTTGGTCATGGTACCAAAAACACACGTCAACCTCCCTTATCTCAGCAACTAGTATTTTTGTTCATTAGGGTACTAGCTTAGTGGCTATAACTTGGAGACTTTAAAATAAAGTGGCACAAACTAGATCAAGGCTTATTTCATTTTTTTCCTCCTAGCCTGGGGGTAGGTGAGCTAACTGGACTAGGCTAGGCTCCATAAAGCCTTCCAAGGATCCTTGTTGCCGGTCTTTAGGTGAGCACTTCCCTCTAGGTGTCTCACCACCGCCAAGTCTATACTCTAGAAAGTAAAAGAGGAAGTATAGGGAAGGCAGGTTTCACTTAAGGTTACGGTGATGTTGAACTTTACCTGAGCCCTGTGATACTGGAAGACAGAAGTGGTTAGAGAAATGCCCCGCACTCTTGGTGATCTGGGAAACAGCTTGATGTGCAGAACCACTCTTACCCATGATTCAGATAAGACTCAAGGTTGACTCTTCTGTTTGTGAATGACAAGGTCAGACATGCATTCTCCAAATTCCTGTTCTTTGTCCTCTAAATAAATGATTAGCTAAACTGTTTTGTTCCAAGTGATCAATGGGAAGAAAATGCTTATTACCAAGCTTTGATTAGGATTTTCTTCTTCCCCTAAGTCCCTTGACTTTGGCCTGCCCTCAGTCTGAGCCTGCGCACAGCCCTACTTTAGGGTCTTTCCGGGGAAATAAGCTGGATTCAGGGTAAAATACTGTTTGATCCACCATCCAGACTCACTACCCTTTCATCCCACTGCCCTATACTTGCTTCTTTTTTTCCCTTGTTTAGCCCTCCCTATGGAAGAAAACCCCTTGTGCCAAATGCTTGCAGATCTTATGGTTTGGGTGATTGCCTTGTTGTGATAGCTCCCCTTTCCCACATTGCAATATTCCCTTCCCTATGCTGTGCAATTATCCTTTTGAAAAGTCCAGGCTTGTTTTTAATCTGACAGATATAAATCAGAATATTGATTGGTTTGGACCTAGTTGCAAAGGGGGACTGAGAAGTGGAGTGTCTAGCTCACAGGTGACAAACACAAGGACTGAGAGCTGAATCTGGCCTTCCACCTTGTTTTATCCAGCCCGGCACGTTGTTTCTACTTGGCTCGATTAATTGTTAAGGAGCAGTTACATTTATACAGCCCTAAAATGACATTCGGCCCTTTGAAGGCAACCGTGAGGCTGCTGCAGGCCCCCTGTTAAAATGGGTTTGATACCCCTGGTCTAGCTGGATAATGAAGCCCAGCTAAAACACCAGGGGCTCTGTTACTAAAAGAAAGAAAGGGTGATAGATATTAGAAAACAGTTACCAATAGATACCACTCTCTTCATAAAGTAAGATACTATCTCTAATTCTACCTTCTTTTCTCTGAGCCTGTTAGGGTACTTTTGCTCAAAAGAGGTTACCCAGAGAATCTAGCTGTCCACATGCCCCCTTAGTGTTTCCATGAGAGTTTTCTTGCACTACTCTGCCATATTTCTGAAAATGGGTATGTTTTTTCTTTTGTGCAAAATGTTTGTGGCTTCTCAAATTCACATTAAGACTTTAGAATTCTTTTTATGTGTGTGGAAAAAGAAGGGGTTTAGCGGGACCATTGTATATGGCTATGCAGGTTGAACAGGCCTACTTACCAGGCAGCCCTGGTTTTTAGAGAAGGATAGATATGATATCATATCCTACCCCTGCCAGTTACTGGGTGAGGGGCCTTAAGCATGGTGGGCAACCTCATGAAGATTTTTTGCCTTACCAAAAAAATGAGAGCACGTAAAACCTGTCTTACAGAGTTAGTCTAAGAATTAGAGATAAAATTCATAAAGTGTGTAGTTTAATATCTGCCCTTTGGCATATGATTAATAAATGGTGGGTGCAATTTTAATTATTAGATCATTTTTTTTTAAAGATTCATTTATTTACTTTTAGAGAGAGGGGAAGGAAGGGTGAAAGAGAGGGAGAGAAACATCAGTGAGTGGTTGCCTCTCACACGCCCCCAACTGGAGACCTGGCTTGCAACCAGGCATGTGCCCTGACTGGGAATTGAAATGGTGACCCTTTGGCTCACAAACCAGAGCTTGATCCACAGAGCCATACCAGCCAGGGCTAGATAACATTTTCTTTGGAATTCTCCCATTGTATCTCTCCTTCTGGATGCTTCATCATTCTGTGCTGCTTTCCCTTGTTTGGTTCTACAAACACATCTTATCTTTCCAGGCAACAGGCTATGCATTTATGTTTTTTCCTCTCTGCTAGCAAAACAGCCTAACGTGGGTTTAAAAAGATAATTCTGGGACTACAAAAGATAGGATATGTTGGAACCTTGGTTATTTCAAACTGAATCAGGCTGGGCTACTGAACATTGATATCACCCTGTGGTATTTTCTCAGGTATAGTTTTATTATCTATTTTCTGCATGTAGTAGGAACAGTTGAGACCCACTTGTTGAGAAAAATCCCACACAGATGTTTAAGTAGCCAGAACATATTGCCTATTCTCATAGCCTGCATTTTGATGGGAGATGTATTAGACATGATTGAGATGACAGCTGACGGTAGAACAACATGGGGGTGAAGGGTGCCCACTCCTGTGCAGTTGAAAATACAGCTATTAATTTTGACTCTATAGTGTGGCCCTTCACATCTGTGGATTCAACCAACTGTAGATTGGAAACAGTATTTGATCCGTGGCTGGGAATTGGCTGCCGGGAATGCAAAAGTACTGTGTTCAATCTGGTAGGAAACCCAAGGGGTTGCGAAGGGCTGACAAGGGCCAACTAGATTTATTGAAAAAAACGAAATAAAAGTCCATGGGTAAGTAGACACTGCAATTCAAACATGTTTTGTTTAAGGACCAACTGAGTTGTTTCATGTTCTACTCACTAATAGGGAAAATGAGAGAGTCACTCAGGCTTTAATGGTGCTGAGGTAGTGTCTGTAGATGGAGGCACATGGATTCTTCAGGTAGGTGTGGCGTTAAATGCAGATTTGCAAGTAACCCTGTGTGCTTTCTTCGGTGTTCTTTTGGTATAAATTATTAGAAGCTTAAAGTTGTGAGTAGGTTGCTTGCTTTTCTAAGCATAACAATCTTTGAGCTTTCACCATATTTGGCTGTAATCATCATGCAAACAAACACCCCGTACTGTTTGCTGGTATTGTTTACAATAAGCACACATGAATTTGAAACAACAAAATTCACCTTGGAAATATTGTACATTATAGAGGGAAGCCTTGAAGCTTCCTGGTAAGGCAAAAAAACAAATTTCATATAGGAGAGGCTTAGTCATTTTCATTGCATTACACAGGATTAAAACAAGACCCCATATTACCAGTGTCTGAACTTGGTGCTAAAGTTTTCCTCATGATGAAGCACCTTTGCTTTTACCCCAAGTCTTACTGCAGGATTTGGGGAGTACTGCCATAAATGGGAAATGCATTAAGTTTCTGAGAGAATTAGTAATAAGAAAATATTTAATGTTACCTAAATATCTAAAATTATTACTTTTGTGGAGGCTAAAAGCTGACCAGTGACAGTTACAACAGTGAATATAAACAGGAAGAAATTCATGTCAACCACAATGCTTCCCTCCTCCCATCAATGCCATGGTAAGATTTGATTTTACTATTTTTATAATATATTTTAAATCCTTTCTTCTTGCTGGTGTCCCTGCCACTATATTCACATCACCAACAGCTCCTGCCTGGATTATCGCAATAATTTTCTAACTTGTCTATCTATTTCTTTTCCATTTTTCCAAATTATCATATGATAGAGTAATGTATTTAAACAGAAATCTTATAAATCATGCCACTGTCTTTCTTAAAACTCAGTAGATTTCTATTGAACTTAGAGTAAAATTTAAGATGCTGAATTTTCTGGCTTCTAAATTTCTTCCAGTCTTATTGATGCTTTTACTGAGCTTTCTGCAGACCCATGGCCTTCTTCCTTGCTTAACCTTTGCTCTGCCTTCTCTGACTCTTTATCGGGTTTTTGCCTCATCTTTCAGGCTGTAGTTGAAAGATGACTTTCTTCAGGAGACCTTTCCAGATGACCCTGTCTAGAGTAAGTCCCCTTTTCTCTGGTACCTTCTATCATAGCACCTTGTCTTCTTCATAGCCTTTGTCGCTGTTCATAATAATATGCTGATTTATTTATTAGGTGTTTCCCCCCACCAATAAGAGTATAAACTTCACAAAATGCAAAGATTATACATATATGTCTTATTCATCACTTATTACTCAATATTTGGCACATGCTGGGAACATAGTAGGTGGTCAATAAATAGTTATTGAATGAGTGGAATGAACAATGATTACCTTAGACCTTTATTATACGTTAGGTATTTGACCTATTGTGATCTTAACATGTCCTTCTTATAAAAAAAAACATATGACAGATACTAACATTCTGGCTTATGGATAAAGAACCTGAGGTTTAGAGAATTGAAATAACTTGTCCAAAATCTCATAGCTAATAGATGATGAAGCCAGGACTCAAACTTAATTCAAACTTGCTGTTAACCACTTTTGCTTTTCTGATGTCCATCCAGTTAGCCTGCAAACATTTACTAAGACTATACAGTGAATGAAACTTCTGGAAAATATGGAGCAATAGTAGTAATGCTTTGTTTCCAATTTATAAAGTACTTGGCATTTGAAACATACTTATGAATGAAATTACCAGGTGAAATTTGTCAGGCAGCGGGGAACCCGGCACCGTACTGCAACGTGCTATACAGAGGCGTCACAGGGAAGAGATGCTGAGTGCATGGTGATTGATGGGAGTAAGCTCTGCCCTGAAGTGGCTCTGAGCTGCAACTCACTATCCGTGGGACAGTGGCTGTCATAACAAATGACAGGGCAGCTTCTAGTGTGATAGGAGCAGGGTTAAAATCAGGTATTTAGTCTTCTTTGTGGAAAGTAATGGTAATGTTTACCTTATAAATGTCTGTAGTCTCTGGGGAGAAAATATCCTTTCGAGCCATTTGAAAATGTTCCATAGATGTATGTTGTTATGGCAATACACGCAATGGATCAGCTATGGAATAAGATTTGTGAGGGGAAAACAAAGTCCAAGCCCTAATGTGCACAGCCTATTGGACCAGCCTGATTTATTTCTCTTGGAAAACATGGAGGGGTGGGCTCCTGGGGAGGGAGAAAATGTAAAGCCATTGTGAATTTGGTCTAGCCTTTGGATATTCCTGGGGTCAAACAGCACAATATACAATGAAATTAAAGCATGAAGATCCCTTCTAAATTTATCAGTATTAAGCAGCAACTTGTAGAGATTTTTTAAAAGAAAAGAACCACAAACTAATTCAATAGCAGAAAGTTTTATTTGACAAAATATCCATGTATCTATGAAAAACCCAGGAAAAATTGTTTTTGTGAGTCACTTGTTTGCTTTTAAATTTCATTTATTACATTTAGGCTGAGAAATGTTTTGCACGAAAACACATTTCAGTGAAATTATTTGAACACCTCCCCTTGGGAGTTTATTTATAGACAGAATAAGACATTTCAGACATTGATTGGACTGATTAATGGTGCTCATGAGGAGAAACCAAGGGATCGTAATTAAACACCAAAACTACATGGTCTGTTAGTTTTATGTTATATAAATTATGTATGAGTTTGGCACTTATAGTTAATGAAAATAATTACAGTGCTGTTTCCTCAATGCATTGTCTACATAAAGCATATTTTATGTATGTGTGAATGTGAATATAAATGTACAGTTCTAGGTATATTATCTTATTTTTTAAAAATATTTTATTCATTAATTTTAGAGAGAAGGGCAGTGGGGGAGGAAGAAAGGGAGAGAAACATCAATGTATGGTTGCCTTTCATGTGCCTCCAGCTGGAGATCAGGCTGGAGACCTGGCTTGCTACCTGGTTATGTGCCCTGACTGGGAATTGAACCAGCGATCCTTGGGTTCACAGGGTGGTGTCAATCCACTGAGCTACACCAGCCAGGGCTTTATTATTTTTTAATAAGCCAAAATTACCAACTAAGATTCAAGTCTCAGCTTGAAGCAGAAGAGACTTGCCTCTGCTTTCGTCTGGATGTTCTATACTCCTGCTAGCTTTTTCAGATAAGAATGAATCTAGACACTTACTATGGGAGGTCCTCCTTCCTAGACTTGTGGATTTCAGACTACAAAGGGACACTGGAAAGTCAGGTGAAAATAGCTACTTTTTCAGTGCAATAGAATAGAGACCTTTTGATCTTTCTAGGTAAAGGCATTGAAAATAAAACCAACTGTCATACTATTATCCCAAAACTAGTAAGGGCATGATTATAAAATTCTAAATCAGATGTACTTATATTTATTAACAACACTTATTTTTCTTACTTCACCTCCAAACACAAATTTTTTATTCACAGCTTGGCACCAACCTGTGGACTGACTGTCCTTTTAAGAAATGATTGCTTCATGGGTCATTAACCTTTACTTCCTAGGTAGTATTTGCATATTGTTAGCAGTTGGAAACAGTGGGGCCATAGCTCTCAAGATATGGGGTCTAGCTAGCTATTCATAAAAACATGAGGGGTATCTCACATTCTCTCTTGTAGGGCTGTCCTGCTTGCTGACCAGGACCCAGCCACATCAACCTTCTTTCAGCTCTTAGAATTTGCAAGTCCTGTCCTGCTTCAGAGTATCATGCTGCCCTTTCTCTGGCCACAGAACTCTCTCCAGCATTCTTCACCTAGTTAGTACCTCCCAATCTTTTAGGCTTCAATTTAAATGTTTATCCACAAAATCATCCCAGCCCTGGCTGGTGTGGCTCAGTGGATTGAGTGCCAGCCTGTGAACTAACAGGTTGCTGGTTCAGTTCCCTATCAGGGCACATGCCTGGTGGTGGGCCTGGCCCCCAGCTGGAGCATGCAAGAGGCAACCATACATTGATGTTTTTCACCCTCTCTTTCTCCCTCCTTTCCCCCCTCTCTAAAAATAAATAAAATCTTAAAAAAAAAAAAAGGAAACCATCCCAGATTATCTATCTCAACTAGATTTCCTTGTTAGGCTTTTGTACAAAACTTGTGGCTTTCCTTTGCTGAACTTAATACAATTAATAGAGTATAAGGTCCCTGGAAGTACAGTGCAGGGACATGCTTACTTTTCTATCCTCACTACCCAATGTACAAAGGTCTGTCCCCAAAATATTGAGCCAATGTTAATAAAAACAGTTTGCATGGCCAATACTTTTGGGACAGATCTCGTATATGCTTGTCACATAGCTGATGCTCCATAAACATTTGATGAGTACTTAATGACTACAGTAGTTCTCCATTATCTGTGATTTCACTTTCCATGGTTTCAGTAGCATGTGGTTAATCACGATCCAAAATATTAAATGAAAAACTCCAGGAAAAAAAAAAAAAAAACAACAAAAAAACTCCTTTGCAAGTTTTAAATTCTGCTCTATCCTGCCTGGGAAATGAACTATCCCTTTGTCCAGAGTATCCGTGCTGTGTGCACTATCAACTTGTTAGCCACTTAGTAGCTGTCTTGATCACCTGTCATGGTGTCTGAATGCTTGTATTCAAGTAACCCCATTTTTACTTAACAATGGACCCAAAGTGCAAGGGTAGTGATGCTGGCAATTTGGATGAGCCATAAAGGAACCATAAAGTGCTTTCTGTAAGTGAAAAGGTGAATACAGTACAATAAGATATTTTCAGATAGACCACATTCATGTAACTTTAAGTATAGCATATTGTTATACTGGTGCTATTTAATTATTATTTTTGTTGTTAACCTCTTAATGTGCCTAACTTACAAATTAAACTTTATCATGTTAATGTATGCATAAGAAAGAACATAGTATATGTAGGATTTGGTACTCTCTGAGGCTTCAGGTATCCACTGGGGGTCTTGGAATGTATCCCCTGTTGATAAAGGGAAGCTACTGTATTAGAAAATGATAATAGCAATTACTCTTACCATTCATTGAGTGCAGACTTTGTTTCTGGGACTTGATACATAATCATTATCTTTAA
Organism: Noctilio leporinus; assembly: GCA_004026585.1. Taxonomy (NCBI): domain Eukaryota; kingdom Metazoa; phylum Chordata; class Mammalia; order Chiroptera; family Noctilionidae; genus Noctilio; species Noctilio leporinus. Next base: position 5,993 of record PVIW01003471.1, on the reverse strand, counting down.
TCTTCACAATAACCCTGGGAGGTAGTTCTTTTTATGTTTATTGTATGAAAGAAGAAATTGAAGTTCACAGGTTGAGTTTTTTTGTTCCTAGTAAAAGACAAAGCCAGAATTTAAACCAAATATGTTCTGTTTCAGAGCTCACGGTCTTGGCTCTAGAATGCTAGGATATCCTTTACTGAAGAAGAAGGAATTTTATTTATTTATTTATTTTAAAATATTTTATTTATTATTTTTAGAGAGAGGGTAAGGGAGAGAGGCAGAAAGGGAGAGAGACATCAATGCATGGTTGCCTTTCACCTGCCTCCAGCTAAGGACCTGGCTAGAGACCTGGCTTGCAACCTGGTTATGTGCCCTGGCTGGGAATTAAACCAGCAACCTTTGGGTTTGCAGGCCAGCACCTTATCCACTGTGCCACCAGCTAGGGGCAAAGAAGGAATTTTAATTAATTTCTATTAATACACAAAAAGTTCTTATATTTAATTTTTCAACTAGTTATCACACGAAACCATTTATTGATTGTTTTAGTTACCTGTTACTGAATAAAATAACATTCCAAACCCTTAATGTCTTAAAACAACAAGTTATTTATTTGTTCATTAGTGTTAAAGAACAAGCTATTTTTTAAAAAAATTTATTGTTGTTATATTATATCCATCCCCTTTTTGCTCCCTTCTGTCCCCCTCCCCACCCACCCATTCCCCCCAAAATCAATCCCACCTGTTGTCCATGTCCATGGTTCCTTTTTACTAGGTTCTTGTCTAAGCTGCTCCCCTTTCTTGCCTCTGCCTCCCCACTCCCCACAACCCCTTTCCCCCTGACCACTGAAGGCCTATTCCTTGTATTCATATACTTGGTTCTGTTTTGCTTGTTGTTAGTTTTGCTCATTATTGTCCCATAATGGGTGAGATCATATGATATTTGTCCTTCACTGACTGACTTATTTCACTAAGCATAATACTCTCCAGTTCCATCCATGTTGTTGCAAAGGGTCCAAGTTCCTTCTTTCTTTCTGCTATATAGAATTCCATTGCGTAAATGTACCAAAGTTTTTTGATCCAATTATCCACCGATGGACACTTAGGCTGTTTCCAGCACTTGGCTATTGTAAATAGTGCCACTGTGAACATAAGGGTGCACAGGTTCTTATGAATTGGTATTTCAGGATTCTTTGGGTATAGTCCAAGTAGTGGAATTGCTGGATCAAAAAGCAGAAGAACAAGCTATTTTTTAACTCAACTTTGAAGTTGTTTGCAACTCTTTTCTTTGGCTTCTATTCAGAAGCAAACTATTCCCCTACAATGTTTCTTCCATGTTCTTTCCTCATTTGTAGTCTAAAGTTTGTTGCCTCTTACATTAGCAAAGTGATAGGTTTCTACTTCATTCCTTTGTCTGAAGTTATACCCTGCTTCTACTTACTTGACGTAAAAATTTCAGACTGCCTACTTTAGTACAAATCTCTGTATGTCATTTCTCTTCTTGGTCTAACATGTCCTGTCATTTCCTAGTCTAGCTTTTACATCTCTGGACTTATTAACTCTCTCCCTCTCTTTTCTCATAATCTCTTTCTCAATTTTCATTATGATTAGGTGTTGCCTGTCTAATCCAGCAGAACATACCTGATATTTGTTCATTACTGTTCTGATCTTGGTAAGTTTACCTCATACTTTTGTCTGACATTTCTACATGTGATGTCCTCCCTAATAATTCATGTCTTTCTTTAGTGGTTAGCTCAGAAATCACCTGTCCAGGGAAATTTTATGGATAACACTAACCATACTACACTTAACCTTCTTAGCAGTTATTTAGTTTATATTATTATTATTATTACAATGATCTATGCATTGTACTAAATGATATATATGAATTATTTAATATAATTATCTTGCCAGTATAGTTGATAGTATTCATATTTTTAAGTGCAATTTCAGTGAGGTTAAAACCTATTGAATTTTATGTAGGTAGCAAGAATGAGTATAATTTAAAAAAAATCATTTCAGGTATAATTTATGTAAAATGCACCAATTTTAACAATACAATTTTTTTTTTTTTTTTTTAGGATCAGAATACTTTAATAAGATATCAGCATCAAAATGCATTTCCTTATAAAGTTAAGCTCCCAAATGGGATGAATGTAATACAACAACAATAAAATAAAATTTTAAAAAATAAAATAAAGTTAAACTCCCATTTAGTTATAATGTCAGTAGAAATTTGATAAAATAAAAATATACATGAAATCGTAATGTTGACAGGTAAAGTTAATATGGAGCTTGGAATATTCGTCAGAGTGTTGTGGTAAAACTGCAAGGCTAAAATACCCTGAGTGCTGAGGCAGCGCACCGAGGAATCCATACCTGCATTTCCGTCACTGTGCGGGGAACAGAGCTGTGGTGCTTAAGTGTGATTTGGGCAACATAGTGAATAGGTCATTTTTCTCTTATAACTTACTTTTAAAATAAATCATGCTTTGTTTTTGGCATACTCCATCCAGTCTCGCCCAATTCTTGGCCTGTTATGCTTTTGGTGGGTGTTTCTAGAAACTTCTCCACTGTATCCATGACAGATAAGCTCTCTATGACTGGTATTAAAAAACTGAAGGTATCATCCCTCTTACCCAGTGAGTTAAAGTGCTCTGAGAACACTCTATTTCCAGTGCTTTCTACCTATACATGTTAACATTGTGTTCACATGCTCTATGTGTGTGTGTGTGTGCATGTATTTTCTATGTGTGCATGTATTTTCTATAATCATCACCCCAAACAAGATGTAGAATATTTCCATAATCCCAACATTTTTTCTTATGGTGCTTTGTGATCAACCCCCTACCCCTAGGCTCAATAATTTGCTTTCTGTCACTGTAGATTAGTTTTGCTTATTCTAGAACTTCATATAAATGGAACCATATAATATATTCATTTTGAGTTTTGGCTTCTTGGCATTAGGGTTTTGAGACTTACTCATGTTTGTATGCATTAGTAGTTCTTTCCTACTTTTTAATGCTTAGTGGTGTTCTGTTATATAGATATATCATAATTTGTTTACCCATTTGCCTGCTGATAGTCATTGGTTTCCTTTTTTTTTTAAAGATTTTATTTATTATTTCCAGAGAACAAGAGGAAGGGACAGAGGCAATGAGGGAGAGAAACATCATTGTACAGTTGCTTTTTACCTGCCTCCAGCTATGGACCGGGTTGGAGTCCTGGCTTGCACCCTGGTTCTATGCCCTGGCTGGGGAATAGAACCAGTGACCTTTGGGTTCGCAGGCTGGCGCCTTATCCACTGTGCTACCAGCCAGGGCTCTGGTTTCCATTTTTTAGGGGGCTATTTGAATATAGCTGTTATAAAAATTTTTGTAGAAGTTCTTATATTTACATACATGTTTCTCTTGGAAGAATACCTAGAAGTAGGAACATTGATTAGAATCTAGCAAACTACCTCTCAAGGTGCTTACACCATTTCACATCCTCAACAACAATATATCAAAATTTCAGTTGTTTCATATCCTTGTCAACATTTGGTATTGTCAGTCTTTTTATTTTTAGTCATCATGTAATAGCTACGTAGTAATATATCATTTTAGTTTTACTTTTGATTTTCCTGAAGGCTAATGATATGGGGAATCTTTTCATGTGCTTCTTTTCTTTTGAGAAGTTTCTGTTTAAATGTTGGCTATTAAAAAAGTTAACTTAAAAAAAAACATAAAATAAAAAGTTAACTTTGTACTAACCTGGAAAAGTTTATTATATATTTTAGGAACAAGTGCTTTGTGAAATACATCAATTAGGAAAATTTTCTTTTCTTTTAAGATTTTATTATTTTTAGAGAGAGAGGAAGGGAGAGAGGCAGAGAGGGAGAGATACATCAATGTATGGTTGCCTTTCACCTGTCTCCAGCTAAGGACCTGGCTGGAGGCCTGGCTTGTAACCTGGTTATGTGCCCTGGCTGGGAATTGAACCAGTGACCTTTGAGTTTGAATGCTGGTGCCTTACCCACTGTGCCACCAGCCAGGGCAGAAAATTTTCTTTTAGTTTGCGGCTTACCTTTTTCTTTTCTTTTCTTTTCTTTCTTTCTTTTTTAAAAAAAGATTTTATTCATTATTTTCAGAGAGAAGAGCAGGGAAAGAGGAAGAAAGGGAGAGAAACATCAATGTATGGTTGCCTTTCACCTGCCTCCAGCTGGGGATATGGCTGGAGACCTGGCTTGCAACCTGGTTATGAGCCCTGACTGAGAATCAAACCAGGCTGGTGCCAATCCACTGAGCCACGCCAGCCAGGGCTCTTTTGATTTTCTTAATGATGTTTTTCTAAACAACAAAATAATTAACTTTTGTTGAAGTCTAATTTATTTATTTTCCTCTTATGGGTAGTGTTTTTTGTGTCCTTGCCTTTCCTAATGTCATGAAGAAATCAATAGATTGTATCTTTCAAGAAGTTCCTTAATTCTATCTAAGTTTTCAAAATCATTGGCTTAAGTTTTCGTGAATACATCCTTAATATTATCAAAAACTGTGAAGGGCTGATATTTTACTCTATTTTCCAGTGAATGAGTTTGCCTGTTACATTTTCATGGATGCTAGCAGTAGACACACCATTCCTGAGTCAGAGATGATGGACAAGTTATTATTCACAAAAATAGCAGTAATCAGGTATTAGCATTTACTTACCAGTTCCCCAGACTCTAGTTACTATAGGATGACATATGGAAGGCCAGATGATACCCATACATGCAGTAGGTTGTACTACAGAATAGGGATAGTGACCTTAGGGAACCCCACATATTTTCATGAGCAGTAGTCATATCTGCTCTTTGTTTAAGAGGGCATCACTATCTACATTTTCCCAGGTTGTAAAAGCAAGCTTCATGTCACTATCAAAATCTTCATCAGAGAATTCACCAAGCAGCATTATATTAATTGTTCTGTTTTACCATTAACTACTATTAATCTCTAACTGTGCATAGTTTATTAATTAAAGTTCATCATAAGTATTCGTAAGTATATTTAGGACCAAAACATAGTATATATAAGGTTTGGTACTAACCAGTTGCAAGCAGCCACTGGTGGGGATGAGGAGCTCTGAATGTATCCTCTGTGGATAAAGGAGCTATTTAGATAAAAATTAGGGATCTGAATAGCCTGAAATGTTTTGGAAGCACTTTAGCCAAGGATTCAATTTGGTCCAGCCTTCTACCACTTAATGGAAGATTCTATTGTCTGACCCAGGCGGAAGATGAGTTGATTCACCTGCTAATATATTTTCACAGCTGACATTTTTTCAAGATCTGCCTGTATGCTTCAGTGCCTGCAGGTCTTCTTCACCAAGTTCAATGAAGGTACGGCAGTTCTAGTGCCTGCTTACTAATAACAATTTGCATGTGTCACACTATTTTGCCTTAGATTTGCTTATTTATTTAGTTATTTAAATTAAAAATTTTTGTTGTTGTTATATTACATTCATTTCATTTTTCCCCTTTGTTCTCCCTTTTCCCATTCTCCTTGTTGCTTTTATTAACAGGCTACAAGTTAGTCGGACTGTGGATAGAATTCTCATCTACTATTAATTGCCAAAGATTAAAAAAAAATTTTTTATTGTTGTTGTATTACATCCATCCCCTTTTTGCTCCCCTCTGTCCCCCTCCCCACCCACCCATTCCCCCCAAAGTCAATCCCACCTATTGTCCATGTCCATGGTTCCTTTATATTAGGTTCTTATCTAAGCTGCTCCCCTTTCTTGCCTCTGCCTTCCCCCTCCCCCCAACCCTGATCACTGAAGGCCTATTCCTTGTATTCATATATTTGGTTCTGTTTTGCTTGTTGTTAGTTTTGCTCATTATTGTCCCGTAATGGGTGAGATCATATGATATTTGTCCTTCACTGACTGGCTTATTTCATTAAGCATAATACTCTCCAGTTCCATCCATGTTGTTGCAAAGGGTACAAGTTCCTTCTTTCTTTCTGCTATATAGAATTCCATTGTGTAAATGTACCAAAGTTT